>AWWV01015079.1:0-91956 GCA_001974805.1 Corchorus capsularis
CATCGAAATAAGGAGAAAGGATTTTCTGTTATTCTTTTTCCTTTCAATTCTTTTAAGATTATGAGAATATTCTTTCAAAAAAAGATTATGGGAATATTGTACTCCAACTGAGATAAGATTCAAGTTCTTGGGTGTTTGGCAGTTTGGGGCTCTCCATCTGAATTTTGTGAATTCATTCCCCTGTTTTGTTCGTTGGTGTTTATTTGCCCGAAAATTTCAGGAATTTTAGGGCTATGAATTTGGCAAAAAATCAATTTTATTATTATTTTTTAAAATCAGCTCTTTTAGTTAAAATTTATTTTTTGTGATTTAATTTTTCCTAATTTTCGTAAATTCCACGTGTTGCTGACGTGGCAGGTCAAAATTTACAAAGTGGGGCCAGTCAATGCCATGTCAACAGAGATGACGGGAATTTAACACACTGTCTAACTTTGGACTTGCTCTGCACACTCTTGTAAGTAGAGGGATTAAAATGGAACGTTTCAAAGTACAGGGATCAAAATGGACATTTTATGTAAGTACAGGGACCATTTCTGTACTTTTACCATGTAAATGCTACTAAAAAGAAACCAAATTCATTTTCTTTTTTCTTTTTTAATGCTGATGCATGCTATGTATGCCTATGCAGCTAGAGAAAATTAAAGCATTGATGGGGAACTTTGTTGGATTCAGCGAACCTTTAATTGATTCTGGAAGGCCCACGAGTGGGGAAATGGAGATTCCCAATTGGAATCACGTGGTTGGTTCTCTACGAACACAAACCTTTATTTTATGATCCACTCGCCACGTGTTTGTCCCAACTTTGTCCTCTTCTTTGTCCCTGTCTTTGGGACTGATGTTTTTTCATATTTTGGTGAAAACGACTTCTTCTTTGGCTCATAAAACCTCCAAAGGGTCATTCATACGCAGTGCCTCGTCTTTGGCATTTGCCATTTGCTAACTCAATTAAAACTCTAATCTTTTTTTTTTGGGGATAAATATGTAATTACTAAACTCTAATCTTCTTGATAATAAGAGCACGAAAGGTTAAAAATTTTATCAACAAATACGTTTTTTTTTTTGGTAAAGAAGAATTGAATTTGCAAACTCATTATTATTGACGTTGAGGCCAATTAACACTTCAATTCTAATACTCTTCTCATTCTTCTAAAAATCATACTCGAAAGTGAAAGATATATATTTTATAAGATGGTTTAATTAGGAGAAACTATAAAATATCTTTTCCATCATTGATAGGGGGGATACCATATTCATGTGATCAAATTCAATTTCGTTTGATTTTGATAAGAATTTTGAAGTATGTGGAGTACTAGTATGTAGTAGTACAAGTTTGCCCCATTATCTCAATTCTCAATCATATAATTTAGGTACATGCCATGCATCCGCTTTCACGTGTTTCTAAATACCCGATCTCGCCAATTTTTTTTATTCAATTGCTAAATATGAATATGATGAGATCCCTCTCTCAACCAATGAAATGAACTCCCTCGACATAAAAGAAAAGGGGTAAAGAAAAAGATGTGATAAATGCTCAGCATTGCAACCTCAATGTCATTGTTCATTTACTTATATTTTGGCAGCTGGGCTTTTTGGGTTTACACAAACGACATTTGGGTATACGTCCAAACCTCTCCATCCCCAAATTTGAGAGGAAAAGATATACGTGCACATTAGGATTTGGATCAACATTTTCTGAGGTCTTTTAATCCAAGCCTAGCCCATTACTAAGATACCTTAACGAGATGATTAATACACGAATGTGTTAGGGGATGGGATAAGATTGGATCATGATTTATGCATAAGATTATTGTACGCTACAATTCTTTTATGCACATAACATCATCCAAACACAACCTTATGGCTAAACTTTCATCTATAGGCATTTTGTAGGCAATTCATAAACATGTAGCTCATAATTAAGATTGTACTATTTGGAACCCAAAAAAAAAAAAAATTTAATCTTGTGGTCTTCCTATAGATTTCCTTCAAAAATTATCCTTCACAAGATTAGCCTTAAAATATTAAGATATATATCCATTGAAAGCTGAAAAGCTTACATGAATGTTTATAATCCAAGTATGCTGGCTAAGATAAAGGGACTTTAGATGCAAAAGGGCAAGCGCTCTATAGCAAAGCGGGGCCCTATGGTGGGCAGTAGTGCAACGAAATCAACAAAGCAGCCAGAAAGAAATGATGGTTGAGTAGATAAAAAGAAAGAGGGAGCAGAATACAAAAACGAAAAATTTTCTATTTCTAATTAAAAACATCATGAATCCTGATAAAGGCAAGAGTGATCTTGACGAAAATACTAGCTCTCCAATGGTATCTGTAGATTCTACAGACTCAAAACATATAAATCTGACGACAAGAGTGGCAGTGTGGCACTGAGTTAGAAAGTACCAAATGAAATTTCAGAACAGATGCCTGATTAAAATAAGGCTTGCCAGAATTTTGGAGCATGTTCTCAATTCTCAAGCCTAATACATGCTCATAAATCATAACCAAGTAACAAGTAATGGTATGCTCAGTTATGTACTTAATCCAAGCCCTTTATTTGTGATTGTATGTACTCATCCACTTTCTTTCCATCTGCCAATTCCTAATCTTTGGAAGGGAATATTTGAAACCTAGAGAAAACAAGTGTACTTATTTATTTAATTATTTTTGTTCACAAAGTGTACTTCATTTTCATGTCATGTTGATTATCACTTGTCACTTAGACATTTATATCAAAATGCTCAACCTAATCTATGTGTTCCAACATATTCAACTTCTAAACACTAGAGTGAATCTTCTTATGCCCAAATATTAAGAAATCACCAATGCTGATAAATCACATTCAAGCTCTTCCAAGCTATCCAATAAGCATCCAAATTGCAAGGCAATGAAAGCAGCCTATTATATGTGAAGAACACAACAATGATTTCCCAATAAGCACATATTCACAAGATAAAGGCTCCTTTATTAGAATCCCTGCACAGCTATTCATACTGTCCCTCTGACGACAAGTGTTCTTAAAGAGATTCTTAGAGTGCATCCTGAGGCATGACTAATGCCTGGCAAAGTAAGATCTCTCTTATGCTCTAAGTTTTAGAATGAGTATAACATTAGCTTTGTTCAGCCTAAAGTCTAAGTTCTCTATTCAGGAAAACAATGTGGCTCAAGGAATAGACCTAATGCTTGCTGTTATTTTGTCTGATATAAATAAATTTCTAGTTTCTACTATGGAGAAAAACCAGAAACAGTACAAATGAGCCAAAATTACAGTACCAGGGTAGCCAAATCATATGATAATAAATATATTTTATCCCATTTTCTTGCATATCATTTGTATGTCTAACTTGAAATTGTACTTAACGTTATAGGTACCATAAGTAACATCTATCTAAGCGCCAATCCATACCTATACATACAATTGTATTTCAGATTCATTAGAATCTTCACATTCATCTACAATAGTAATACCTACTATAATTGTTAATGAAAAACCTGCCATTTGGCAAGAAAACCAACCCCTTTCCTTCCTCCCTTGCCCAGCAAGAAACAAGGGCATATGCCTTTCACTTGAAGCTTATCCTCCCCTTGTGCAGGATGAAATGCCTCCTCATAGCTCACAAAAGAATGCTCAGAAGGGCAGGCTCTCAGACAATAAGCATAAATCTACAGCACCATTTCAACTGATGCTCTGTCAGCTGGTGCTTTCATGTCCCTGAAAACCCTATGCATCCTTCGATTCCCAAATTACCATTCACAAAACAGCAATTTCTTTCTCTATTTGAATCATTCAACACACAAACACTAAAAACAACAATAGAAGAAACACATCATTCTTCTGTTTTTTCATTATCAGTAACAAGATACAATGCCTGAGAACAAACAGAACTCTCACTTTCCATTCTTGACAACAGATTATATTGTTTACGCACTATCTTAAATAATGTTTCTTTCACTAAAATCAACATAACAAAATTCAACAATGTTTCATTTCAAATTGCTAAACAACATACCGTTCAATTCAAGGCACTGCCGTAAGCCTAGCCTCAAACATAAATCCTCGAAAGAGCTCATCCCCGTTTCCTGGAACCCCATCAATCCAGCGCCATTCGCAGCAATCCCAGAGAGCCAATCTCCCAACTTTCTTCCCTGAAAAGCACACCCTATCCCCTCCTCCAAACACCTTAAACTTACTATCCTGAAACCACCTATGCATCTCCTCTGGCATCCTCGTTGCCTCTTCCCATTCCATGGTTTCCAAATCCAACCTCAATATCAAAATCGTCAAACATGATTGATTCAGGGAATAACTAGATTTTAAACCCCCAATCATCAATATCTTGTTCCCATTGCCGCGTATTAATCGCGGTCTTTTCATGATATCGAAAATGTCCCCCCATTCATGCCTTTCCAAACATTCCCAGTTATTGTTCATCACATTCAAATTTAAGTTTAACATATTTTTGACAGCACAAGAAAACAACTTCCACTTACTCCTCCACGGGGATCCCACATCACATAGGGCGAATACCGAGTTGGAGACCACGATGGGGCTGCGGGGTTTCGAAGGTAAATTCGAAGAGAACTTGAGCCATTGCTGGTTTTTCTGAGAAAAGGAGAAGTAAAGGGCTGCGAGCTCTGTCAAGACCATGACTCGATTCCTTGAGTCGACTAGCACCGAGCCATGGCGAGACCATGCGGAGCCGAGCTGAGGGAGGACTCTGTATTGGCGAGTCAAGGGGTTACACACGATAAGCGACTTGTTGGAGTCAGGCAAATCAGGAGAGTCGGCCCAGAGGTAAACAAGACCGAGCGAGGAGGCGACAGGGTGAGGAGATCGGAAGGGGAGGAAATCGAGGTTAAATCGAAGCCATCGGGTTTGATCAGGGTCGTACACGTGCAGGGAAGTAGAAAGGGACGAGTGGCGGCTGTGATGATTATGGTGGTGGTGAGGAGGGCGGAGAGCGAGGAGGTTGAGGTGGGACCGGGCGGAGATCAGGTGCATGAAAGACGGCGAAGTCAAGAGTTGATTAAAGTTCTTGCAAACGGAACGGCAGATCATGATTTGACGAAGGGAGAGGGAAGAGAAGATCTGGTGAAGCGTGTCTTCGGGAAGACGGCTGATGGGAGAGTCCTCCATTTTCGTCGCCGCAGAGGTGCGAAGCAGCAGATCCCGGGATTCGAAATGCAGGAGACTTCGGTCGGAATTTGGAGGTTTGTAAGGAAATAGCGTAAAGAGACTGTATTTTAATTTTTGGAAAGGAGTCGAGACTCGAGATGCGTTGTCTTGTAATTGTTTGTCTCGAGAGTATTTTTCATATTTTCCATAATTGCCCTCTACTATATAATGCTGTGGGCTGCTGCATATAAAACTTTTTCCGAGGAGCTTTTGTTGTCTACGGACTACAGTCTTGTAACTTGTTGAAAGGTAGGACTTAGGAGTACAAAAACAGTTTAACTCCAAGTTATTTTAATTTTAATGTGATTATAATTAGATACTGTTTGTTTAAAAAAAAAATCCGTAGCATACAATGTTGCCAATTCTTAGTTTTTTTTTTGTTGAAAATGGAACATAATATAATATTGAAAGATTGAGTCATTTTCCATTATAGCACCTGGTGGGTGCATGCTCTCTTAAACCCTAAGGTCTTATAGATTTAAGTTTCATTGCATGTAAACTTGCATGTGAGTTTTGTGACACATTTCATTAGGGTTTAATTTGATATTAAGGTTACGTTTTGAAAAAAAGTTTGATTTGGAATAAGTGCTTTTGAAAAGTGTTTTTTGAAATTATGGTGAAAAATATAAATAATATTTGCTATTGCTGTGAAAAAATGTGGTAGAAGGATAAAATATCTAAAAAGGATATGTCAATTGAAAAGAAAAGAGAAAAATAATTAGGGGATTTTAGTCATTTAATGTCCAAAAACACTTTTGAAACGTAAAAACACCAAAGAATTAGCTTCTTGGGTTGGCTTAGCTTTTGTGTTCCAAATCAGCTTTTGATACAAATCAAGATTTATTTAGTATTGCGTTTTGGGTCAAAAGTAGATTTTTTTTTTAATATCCAAACACAATGTCAAACCATGCCTAAAATAGTTTGATTTGTCTCATTGGATGACCTATAATATCATTTGATTGTGATGAGATTTCAATATTACATCCTAAATGATTTTCCATTATGTGATTGAGCTTCTAATAAAAGAGTTATCTTAATATAATGAACTTTTTACTAATTACTGTAACATAATAAAAATCTTATTACAATCACATAATTTTAATATTTAATATATAAAGATCTTAATATATTCAATTATTCGTTGAGAAATGAGAATGCACCAGCCACTTAGGTTAAAAACTACGGGACAAAAGCTATTTTATTTTTTATATAAAGAACATTGTAAAACAATTGGTTATACCAATAATTAACTATATCACACCAAGAGGGTCTTCAAGAAAGTAGCTATTTTGTTGAAATTAGGTATTTTAATAAGACGATTTTAGGGTAAGGAATAATGCACTTTCCAATCCATCGTCAATTCTTTAACCTCATTTTAAAATTAAGAATTACGATTATTAACCGATCCAAAAACTATACATCGACGATATTATCAAATAATAATTCTAAAATTAAACAGTCCCTCGTCTCCAATTAATTTTCCATTACATCTAATAATGACATCATTATACTTAAAAAATATCATTACAACAAATATGAACAATTTTTCACCATACTATCATCATCCGGTGATTATTTTAAATTTCAATACATCTAACACATGTAATTTCCAAATAAATATCTTATAAGTTTTATTAGAGTTTTAAAATTGGATTGCACCGATTTTTAAACCATTCTTACATCACATGGTAGGTCCGGTTGTGGTCTGAAATTTGGATCCAGATTTGTCGAAGATCTTATCCAACAAAGATTTCTTAAATACCACAAGGACAACCCATCTTTGAAGTATGTCAAGTCAAGCCCAAAGACAGAAATGATCTCTTGGATCTTGGGCATCCACGTTTAACCTGCCCCTGCCCATGCCCATGCACATTATACATGTTTTCTTTTTAAGTCCATTGAACCATAATTTGCATCAATTAGGTCACTAATAAAGTTTGTTGGTTACAATATGGTCATCATAACGGTAAAACTACTCTGGAAGTTCCTCTACTATATGGTTTTAGAATTTCGGTCCCTCTATTATTTTTTTCTACAAAATGATCCCTCTACTATCAAAAGTGTTCCCTTACGGTCCATGGTGTTATCAAGCCGTGACAAAACCGTCAAACATGTTGATGTGGCACTAATTCTATGAATTTTGCTGACATGGCACCCTAATTCCGGATTTAAATATATATTTGAATTTTAATTTTTTTTGAGGTAAATTATTTGAATTTTAATTAATTAAAATAAAAATAATTAAAAATCTGAATTTTTCCCATAAACACCAAATATATTTCTCTCTCCTCAATAAAAAGATCAAACGGTGAAATTACTAGGGAAGTTCCTCTACTATATGCATTTCGGTCCCTCTATTATTTTTTTCTACAAAATGATCCCTCTACTATCAAAAGTGTTCCCTTACAATCCCTGGTGTTTTCAAGGCGTGACAAAATCGTCAAGCGTGTTGATGTGGCACTAATTCTGTGAATTTTGCTGACGTGGCACCCTAATTCTAGATTTAAATATATTATTTGAATTTTAATTAATTAAAATAAAAAATAATTAAAAAATCTGAATTTTTCCTATAAACACCAAATACATTTCTCTCTCCTCAATAAAAAGATCAAACACTCTTCTTTTTTCATAAACCAACGAAGAACACTTTGATTGTTCGAGAACACCAATAGCTAAAGGATAAGAAAACAAACTTTCAATAAAAACAAACCAAGAAACAACAAAAAAAAAGGGAAAATAATAGAAAGAAATTCTTCCATCCTCAATTAAAAAACTTACCCATTATTTTGAAAAAAGAGAACAAAACTGTTTTCTCAATTGCACATCGTTTTCTCTCCCTTCATTGTCGTCTTAGTCTTGTTCTTCTCCCCCAATTTCCTCCTTAGAACACACCAAAAAATTCCAAGGAAAAGCCTTTCGTGGTTAGTAAATAAAATGTTCATGAATCGGAAAGTATCCAAATTTTATTTAATAGCAAAAAAAATTAAAAGACTTACTTTAATTCAATCACTCTTATACAACTATATATTGATCTCCGATTAAGGCTTGGTTGTGGAGGCTGTCTCTATAGTAGCAGAAAAGCATAGCTTTAGATTAGATAGAGAGCTTAGGCTTTCTAATCTTCATTAATTTCTCACCTGATTGAAAGTAAATCAACAAATTGTCAACGAGATTCACTTGGTTTGAAACTTTCGCATATACAAGTATTATATTCTCTTTAACATTATGTTTGGATTCAAATCATTAATGGAAAGGAAAGGAAAGGAAAGGGAAGGGAAGTTTTTTAAAGGAAAAGAAAGGATATAGTTTCCTTGTTTAGATTGTTAAAAATTAGTTATGGAGAGGAAATGAAAGGAGTTACCAAACCAATAGTTTGGTTAAATAATGGAAAGGAATGGAAAGGATTTAATATATCATAAATTACCAATAATAACCATTGTTATTATTTGAAAAACCTCAAACTCATCATTGTTTAGTAGTAAAAAATTTTTTTAAAAAATCCTCCATTGAAAAGCATACAAGGGATGAAAGATGAGTAGGGTTGAGCATGGTCGGTTCTCGGTCGGTGCGGTTTGAAAATTTGAAAAAATTTGATAAAACCGACTGCCCAAATTATCCACCGATCACCGACCGATGATGGATAATAACCGATGCTCACCGACTGACGGTGTATCGGTCGGTTTTGTCGGTTTGGTCGGTTTTGCTGAAACCGACTAATCACTTATGCATCAAAATATAGAATTAAATTAAAGAGCAATTTGTAACAAATTACTAATTAAACTACTTACTTTTCACCTGTGTCTATTATATAGCATGATGCTATACAAATTAGGAATTACTACTTAAACTTTACATGTATAAAAGAAAGTTTGCTGCCATTTCAAAATAACTACTATTCTACTAAACTAAACTAAGCTTGCTTCAAAATGTAAATGCTCTCACTAGTAAAAAACAGTTTAGGAGAGCTGCCATCTATACTGGGCATATTAACAAAAGAGACTATCATCCCCTATTGTATTTGTATGAACAAATAGAATGGCATCAAGCAGCCACTGCTCCCACCACCAATCTGCAACCAACCAATCACCATTTTACCATTTCCAGCAGCAGCAACCCAGCAAGCATATAGACAATGATGGTGACACATTTACAAAGACCACCATAACAGGACAACCATAATTACAAAAGGAATTAACAAGCAAGCATTTACAAAAATATGATTTCCAGAAGTTTAATCCCATCAAAATCAGCAGCACCAGCAAGTAACCTAAAACCACATATCTAAACAAAAATCAGAAGCTTGATTAGTAAGATAATTAACACAGTTGATCAGGCATTCAGGCTTATAGAGTTATAGTTAAACTTAAACTGAAAAGAGTTTAGGGTGAGTACCATCAAGGCTAAAGCAAGGACTAAATTGGTTCAACTATCAACTACACTTTCCAAGGACACCTTCTTCAATTCTGTTTCATATAATTTGAAATAACAGCAATAAATAAGTTAGATAATCCAATTTCAGAATATATAATTTGAAATAAAACCAATAAATAATTCAGATTTGATTACCTAATGCCAAATTATCAAACTCGGCTTACTCCTCCATGTCAGCAGCTGGGTTGAAATCAGAAGATCCTCGCATCCAATCTTGTGCACATATTAATCCTTGAACTATCTTCGGAGTGAGGCAGTTTCTGTAGACATCAAGAACACGGCCACCAGTGCTAAAAGCACTTTCAGAAGCGACCGTTGAAACCGGAACAGCAAGCACATCTCTTGCTATGGAAGAAATGATAGGAAACCTTGGGGCATTCAGCTTCCACCACCCTAAAACATCAAAGTCAGCAGCTTTTTCCCAGTCCTCTTGCAAGAAAATGTCCAATTCAGACTTGTTTTCCACTTTTCCAGATTCAGCCTCATGCTTCAAAAACAAGTCCATAGCACTCTCTTCACCATCATCCATGACCATATGATCAACAACATCATCCCTAGCTGTCTGATTTCCACTCCCAGAGGCTTTTCCAGGACTCAATTGTTGCTTGTAATCTGCAAAAATCTCATTCAAGGCTTCACCCACTTTCTTCAATAAATCAGAAGCTTCATCTTGACCAAACATTCTCATAATGCAGAATTCTACAAACATCAACTTCTTCCTAGGGTCTAAAATTGCAGCCAAATAAACAATCAAATTCATCTTGTGAATTTCTCCCCAATACTTGTCATATTTGGCCTTCATCATTGATGCCATCTTACTTATTTCAGCGCATGGGTTCTTCTCCAAATCCTTCAAAGCAAGGTGCACTTTGAAGATTTCATCTAACAAACTTGAACTTGTGACATATGAAGTCCCCGAGACTTTCATTGTCAACAAGTAAAATTTCTTCAAGAAAAGACACAAACTTCTTGCAACATCCCAATCTTCAACAGTAGGCAACCCACCAGCAGTAGTAGAGCTAACCTCCTCCTTGAAATGAGGATCAACATCCTCACAAGCTTCAATCGCCTTCTCAAAGCTAATGGCAGTTTCAAGCATAGTATAGGTGTTGTTCCACCGTGTTGCAACATCAAGACATAACCCAGCTGTGTTCCCTGGACATGCTTCGGCTGCACACTTCTTAAAGTTAGCCAATCTTGAGTTTGAAGCCCTGATATATTTAATAGCTTCCCTAATTCGAACCACGGGCTGAATAAACAAGCTCAATCCATCACCAACAATGAGATTCAAGATGTGTGCAACACATATCATGTGAATAAACTTCCCACCCACAATAGCAGTCTTTTCCCTCATAAATTTTCTCCTTATATACCCCACTGCAACATCATTTGATTTGGCATTATCAACAGTAATTGTAAAAACCTTATTTATGTTCCACTCTTTCAAATTCTTCTCTAAAGCTTTACTTATACCCTCCCCTTTATGAGTAGAGTCTGGACAAAAATTGATTATCTTTTTATGCAATTTCCAGTCATGATCAATATAGTGTGCAGTCAAACACATGTAAGAAACTTTTTGACAACTTGTCCATAAATCTGTTGTAAGGGAAAACCTAAAATTAGAGGACTTAAACATTTTCTTCATATTCTGTTTCATTTCATTATAAAGCATAAAACATTGCCTTCCTATGGTCCACCTAGATGGCATAACAAATTCTGGACATGCAACTTTCATAAGATTCCGAAACCCTTTAACATTCACAATCCTAAAAGCCTGCTCATCCATAATGATCATTTGACATATTGCTTTCCTAACAGCATCTTTGTTAAACTTCCAAGTCCCCACACTGCCATCTTCAGCATTTTGATACAATTGGGTTTGGGAACTTTCCTTTTCTTTTTCACGTTTAGCAATTGCTAAAGGGCATGTGGGACATGACTCTAGATGGTTCTCCATGGAACTAGTTCCATTTTTCTTAGTATGGGCATTAAAAGTCTTAGGGCAATAGTTACACTTAGCTTTTTCCTTCCCATTTTCCACATATTGAGTAACATGATACCAAACAGCAGATGTTTTAGGTTTCTTACTAGCAGGTTCAGGAAGTGGGGGCTTACCACTTTGAATCTTCTCTGCAGTAGCTGTCTGATCTCCTAAACCGCCAGTATCATCAAGGCCAAGGTCTTTCCTTTCCCCTTCATCAGGGTCTGCATCAGCTTCAGGATTTAGTTCGTCGGCCCTTATCCAATCCCAATGTGTAACATTAGATTCAGACATCCTGCACAAAACCAACATAATCAGAAACTATAAAAGGCTTTCCTAACTGCATTTATGTATTTCAATGTTAAAATATAGTAATTGAAATTAAAAGTTCAAAACAGAGCAGCAGCAGTAGCAAGCCAGCAACAACAACATTTGTTTTATAGATAAAAATATAGTAAAAGGCAGGGGGTGGAATATACTTGTCTGCCTTTACATATATCATCATATCAAAAACATTTTCACTACTTGTGTCTTGTAATCAACATCTTCAATACAAACATTAATAAATCCAATCAAACCAAAAAACCAGGAATTCATGTAAAAGATTATCACAAACTTAATACACTTAACATAAAAATACATAGATTAATTAGTGTTTAGAAATCAGAAGCATTCCAGTTTCAACAGTCTATAAACAACACAATTAATGTAAAAGAATACCTTTTTCGAATTGGCCAAGCACTTAAGTCTTGATTCCCAATTTGTCTAAAACCGAAACCCTTAAGATTAAAGCTTGTTTGAACTTTGATTATGCAAAACCAAAACCTGTTAAGACAATAACCATAGAAAATTAAACCCTAAACAAAACAAAGTAACACTTTTATGAATAAATCAGTTATATACATTAAATACAAAATCGAATTGAAGGGAATTGACATATTTCACATACCTTTGCTACTTTTGGGGTTCACTAAAGTCGATTTACAAATTGGGAATTAGGGTTTTAGAATTTCAACCCATCAATTGAAGAGAACACGAAGAGAATGAGGAAAATCCGAAAATGGGGAAAGGATAGAAAAATACAGGAAAATGGAAATTAGGGTTTGTATTTCATCGAAATTTGCTAAAAAGAAAAGGAAATATGTGTTTTTTTGGGGGGGGGGAAACTGGATTTCCTTGGACGGAGACTACATGGCAACCAATTTTGATCGAAGCTTGAATCTAATTGAAAAATTTAAGGTGAAATCAGAGAAGGGAGAAGAGAAAGAAACGAACTGGAGATCGAGTTATCGAGAGGAAGAGAGAGAAAGGAGAAAGGAGAAAATGAAAAAAAAATCACATTAGGTTTTCAATTTATATTTTAGCCGGAATATAATATATATTAATATTAATAATAATAATAATATTATATATAGGTAAATAGTCGGTCGGTTTTTAGCCAAATTTTTTTTAAACCGAGAGCCGAGCCGCCAATGATCAAATCTCGGTCGGTTATAAACCGCACCGAGACACAGCTTAATAAGCCGAGCCGCCGACTTGTCAGCTCGGTCGGTTTTCGGGTGAGCATGCTCTCCCCTAAAGATGAGAGAGGTGGTGGGTGGGAAGAAATTTGGATGTTTGAAATCAAGTAGAAGACTAAGCATGTATAATTGATTTTTTTGATATTTGTTAAAAACTATAGAGATATTTTAGATATTTAATAAATAAAAAATTAAAATGAGTTTCTTTTCCTCTCAAAACCCCCAATTTGTGAGGAAAACAAAATGGGGGTATTAGAGGGGAAACGGAGGGATTCTAGCATCCTCCATTTCCCTCCTAAAATTAAAAAATCTAATCCAAACAAGGGGAGGGATGCCTTTTTCCTCCCATTTCCTTTCCTTTCCTTTCCCTCCCCCTCCCCAATCCAAACATAGTGTAAGTTTAAGGGTTTGGAAGACATTGGAGCCATTTTACGGTTTGGAAGTAGTGATTGCCTTTGCCAAGGTTCAATTTGGTATGAGTCATTGTCGGATTCTGGGACTCTAGTTGGGTGATTGTCTGGTAATTTCAAATATTCTTTAAACCATTTGAAAGTTGAAAATTCAAATAATTTTTTATTTAATTTCAATAAATGAGAACCTGGAAAGTGCAACAAACATTCAATACTTTCAAAACCTTTATTCTTTAATTTTATGGGGATAACCGTAGGGAAGAAGAAGAAGAAAACAATGGTGAATGGGGGTTGGGAAAAAGGAGGGGACGGGAAAGAAGATGAACAAACGGCAAGTGAAGGAGAGAAAACGGTGCAATTGAGTGAATGTTCCCTTTTCTTTTTGTTGTTTTCTTGGTTTGTTTTGTATTGAAAGTTTATTTTCTTATCCTTTAGCTATTGTTGTTCTTGGAATATTCAAAGTGTTTTTCGTTGGTTTATGAAAAAAAGTGTTTGATCTTTTTAGTGAGAAGAGAGAAATGTATTTGGTGTTTAGAGAAAAAATTTCAGATTTTTAATTATTTTTATTTTAATTAATTAAAATAAAGATAATATTTTTAAATTCGTAATTAGGGTGCCATGTTAGCAAAATTCACGGAGTTAGTGCCACATCAGTACGTTTGACGGTTCTGTCACGACTTGATAACACCAAAGACTGCGAGGGATCACTTTTAATAGTAGAGAGACCATTTTACAGAAAAAAAATATTAGAGGGACCGAAATGTAGAAATCGTATAGTTGAGGGACCTCCCGTGTACTTTCACCTCATCATAACAAATTTTATTGGGGGTTGCTAAATACCGCCCTATTTTTGCTATTCACCGCCCCATTTTTTACACTTTTGCCCTTTGACTTTTGCCATTTTTTCACTTTTGCCCTTAGCCACGGCGGAGCCTCCCCACTAGGACGGCTCTGCCACGGCGAAGCCTCCCCACTAAGGTGGCTCTGCCACGGCGGAGCCTCCCCACTAGGGCGGCTCTGCCAGGGTGGAGCCTCCCCACTAGGGCGGCTCTGCCACGGCGGAGCCGCCCCATTAGGACGGCTCTGCCACGGCTAGCCGCCCCACTAGGACGGCTTAGCCACAGCGGAGCCGCCCCACTAGGGCGGCAAGGCTTTTTTTTAAAAAAAAAATTAGCTATTTTTTTTTTAAAAAAAATGGGTTTAGTACCGATGCCGCCCCAGGGGGCGGCCTGGCCATGGTAGTGCCGCCCCAGGAGGGCGGCTTGGCCATGGCTCAGCCGCCCCCCTAGGGCGGCATGAGCAATTTTAGTAAAAAAACAAAAAAAAACTTAGATTTACAAAATAAAAACATTTATTTCATAAAGATTTTCATACAAGTAAAGATTTTAGTTTAAAGGTTGTTTGAATGTTTTAAAAGATTTGGAGTTAGAAAGTTGAAAAAATATGAACAAAGGGCAAAAGTGTAAAAAATGGGACGGTGAATAGCAAAAATAGGGCGGCGTTTAGCAATTCAGATTTTATTTGATATATAGTGGAAAATTTTTAAAAATAATTGTCACATAAATAACCATATAAATTGTTAAATTAATTAATCAAAATAAAGGAAAAAGATGGGAACTCGGATGAGATAATAGCTGTGGCCGCATGCCACCCATAATGATTCAGCTTTTAGCTACGGCCCCTAGGTGAAAACAAAAAATGAATATGACAAAGGTAGCGGTAGCCGGTAGTAATTCCAAATATTCTAATATATTTTTCTAATACCTAGACCTGCTCAAAGGTCAGACTATCCGTTCAAGTCCGAAGGTCCGCCCGAAAAATGAGAGGGTATTGATATAAATTTTGAGCCCGAAAAAGGAGACTTGGACAAGGAAATAGGGCCCGATTAAAAATTGAGTCGGATCTTCGTTTTGGTGTTTTAGGTTTGAGGCCGGCCCGTATTATATATAGATAATATATAATATAATTAAATAATATAATTAATATATAATAAAATTGAATAATTTATATGTTACATTAATTAGAACTTGTAAATTTTATTAAAATTTAATCTTTTTATCACAATTTGATTTCATTTAATTCACAATTTTATTCATTTAATTTTTATAGATATTATATAAAAATTTTAATGTTTAAATTTTATTTTTTATCAAAAAATTTAATTATTATTTTATTTTTATGGACAGACTTGTGCGGGCCTTGAACATATGTTTAAAAATATGGATGGGTCTTGGATAAAAATTGAGACCCATTCTTCGGATCGATCCAGGTTTGAACAAGTATATATTGTACAATTATTAAACAAAAGCCCGACCCAAGCCTGACCCGGCCCATGAGCACCTAGGAATACCTAATTATATAAGTTTGCTTGGAAATGACTTAGTAGCTACTAATGTGGTTGAATTAGTTGGCAAACTTGTATGATTTTTTGTATTCTAAATTACTTTATTCTTTTTCTGTCAAAAAAATTACTTTATTCTTTTTCCATAACGGGGACAAGGAGATTAGAATAGCCCAACATTCGCTCACCAAGGCAAAATTGAATGTGCGTTTTTATTATCACACATCTCATGATTCATGTTTAAAGTGTTGTAAATTGTATTTGACACTCACTACATGTTTAGTTTATTATGTTTTGTTAATGAACAATTTTATATTTATTCTTAATTTTTACAATTAATTACTAAGAGTCTAAGACAAGAAAGGTCATAAGCAAAATGGAAAACCAATGTTCAACAGAAGTTGATTCAAGAGAAGAAAGTGTTTATGGAATAATAATATCCAGATTTTTTGGGGAGGACGTAAGAGAATCTACCAATGAAAAGAGTAATGGTGGAGAGGGAGACATGTGGCAGCAGCATTGGAGTTTTGTGCACATAAGCAATGGCAATATCTCTTATCCAATGAATGAATCTACGTGTACACTCCTTGTTGGATAAGGAGATACCAACCTAATCTTGAAAATAGAAACTTGGGCTCTCATTTCATCCACCAAGATTTCTAAGCCCACCAAGTAGTGGCTTAGATTGGCCCTTATTTCCTGCCCTTGTCTATGTTTCATTTTTGACACAGTTTTTCCTATTTTCCCCCATAGATCACCACAAGGCAAAAGGTTTGGTTTGTAAAGAAAAAGAAAGAACATCATGGCAACACAAGCACTTGTGTCTTCATCTCTCAGCTCCTCAGTGGAGACTGCCAGGCAGATTTTAGGAGCAAGACCTCTTCAATCCCCAATTGGGTCTTCAAGGAAGGCCTCTTTTGTTGTTAGGGCTGCTTCTACTCCTCCTGTTAAGGTTGTCCCTTGCTCTCTTTTCCCATAATATTTCCTCTCTTTCTTTTTTGGGTTACTTTATATTATAATGATTTTAGTTAAGATTCTGTCAACTTTGTTAATGTATATATATATATTGTGTGGCCTTTTCAGAGTGGAGCTGACAGACCCTTGTGGTTTGCATCAAAGCAAAGCCTTTCATACTTGGATGGCAGGTAACCCTTTTTCACCTGTGATTGATTATTCTTGGCATTTTGCACTACAGTATTTAAGTCTGATGTCTGATTCTTTCAATTCTGCAGCCTTCCAGGTGACTATGGATTTGACCCATTGGGACTGTCAGACCCAGAAGGTCCAGGAGGGTTCATCGAACCCAGGTGGCTAGCCTATGGTGAGATCATCAACGGGCGTTTCGCCATGTTGGGAGCAGCCGGAGCCATTGCACCAGAAGTACTGGGGAAAGCCGGACTCATCCCGCCAGAAACAGCCCTCCCATGGTTCCAAACAGGAGTGATCCCACCAGCAGGAACATACAGCTACTGGGCAGACCCATACACATTGTTTGTGTTCGAGATGGCACTCATGGGATTTGCAGAGCACAGAAGATTCCAAGACTGGGCCAAGCCAGGTTCCATGGGCAAACAGTACTTCTTGGGATTTGAGAAGTACCTTGGAGGGTCGGGTGACCCAGCATACCCTGGAGGACCAATCTTTAACCCACTTGGTTTTGGGAAAGATGAGAAGTCATTGAAGGATTTGAAGCTGAAAGAGGTGAAGAATGGGAGATTAGCAATGTTGGCAATCTTGGGTTACTTCATCCAGGGCCTTGTCACAGGAGTTGGACCATACCAGAACCTCCTTGATCACTTGGCTGACCCTTTCAACAACAATGTCTTGACTAACCTCAAGTTCCATTAGACGAAATGCCCGCGCTTCGTTCAAAGGAGCTGCCGCCTGGAACTTCCCCACCTCCTCTCTCATTCTCCTTTCCATCTCTCATTGTAACATGTGAAAATTTTATTCTGTAATCTGTGAGAAACAATTGAAATAGACCTGTTAATGCCTCTGTATCATGAGTTTCCTTCTATATTGCCTGTTGCTGAGTTATATACATCTATATATATCTCTCTTCATTTATCACCATGAAAACTGCATTTCTAGGTTGGCTAAGGTTTGTGTGGATTTCAATGCTCAAACATATTCTTTAGCTTAACAACCTGAAAACTGCATCCTGTAAAGAGGACACAACCGACTAGAAATAAGTAAAATCTCAACAATTTTATTCTTACCTAGCAAAAAATGGAAAATGGGAAATCTTTTTCACCATTTGAATTAAGAGAATTCAAACAACAGAGAAACTGCTTTCAGCGTTTTCATTCCATTCTATAGAATATAGATATAGATAGACACACCTCTAATATATAACCAGCAAGCATGGGGCAATTCTCTTATTTGATGCAATCATCATACCCTATGAAGTTTCCATTTTCCTTCAACATTGACCCAAGAAAATTTCCATAGGGATGGGGAGAGATCAATGAATAAGAGAACATTGACATTTGCAATTTGCATATTGAAGATAGGGTACTCCTAATTATTCTGCAATTGCTAGCTCAGTCAAATCAAGAAAATTTATAAGGGACTAAAATGGATACAAACGAGCATTACATGTCATTGAGAAAATACTAAAGCTTTCTAAAGGTATGTGATTAAAGGAATAGGCTTTCACAGGAAAGGAAATGTTTTTACAGAAGAAGACATAATCTTCAAAATCAGAAGAAAACTATAAATAAGGTTCTCAACTCTATGACGGCTGTTTTGGGGTTAGACCCTCTTCCCTCAGTTTCGAGATAAATTATGGATCTATGTCTTTTAATTAAACTGCCTGGGCAACTGGTTCATCCGTACTTGATGCTTCTAGCCTGAAAATTAAGGATAGATAGTCATGAACAGAGCATAAGCTCCTGAATTAGCAAGAAAACTGCAGCAATATTATTGCAAGTGCAGCTGATATAGCCACCTCATAGTCGCCCTCTGACCCCCTTATTCTCCCAACACCCCAAACCCCAAAAGAATATATAAATAAACAAATAAGAAAAGAAAAAATGCACACAAAACCACACCCACCCACCCCAATCATATACCAAAATAACGCTACTATTGAAAGATGATGATCATATGAGACCAGCATAGGTATTGTCCTACCTTTGAATTCCTTCTCCAACTTCCATTCTGAAAAAGTTCCCAATCTTGACAGGTGAGCCCACTTCCTTCGATAGATTATCCAAAATTGTCTGAAGCAAAGTATAAAGCTTTAATCAACTATTATACTTGTATAAGTACCATACATGTGCATAGATATGCCTAGTCAATGTGCACTTTAAAGCACAAAAATCTTTATACCCACAAAAAGCATCTATTATGAACATAGACAGAATGATCCAATAATGGACCACATTCCATACTCCAGTGGTTGGTAGAAGTGGCAACATACTGATTTAAGTACATCAACAACTAACGGATACTAAGTCTAAAGGAAAAGCTATTTCTTTGACAATCTCAACATTCTAAGTTTATACCTCATTAGCTCTTTGAAGCTCCCAATCCAAGGAAGAATTAAGCCAGAATTAAGAGCCAGATCAATATGCAAGTTTCAAGTTTACAACATAACAGACAGGACCTTACATACCTTGATAGAAAGAGAGTCCTTTAAGAAATACTTTTGCTCCATAAAAACAACCTCCTCAAAGTATTTACGCAGACGACCTTCAACCATTTTCTCTATGGCCATCGGAGACTTACCAGTGCTTTCAGCCTGACATAAAAAATAAATGGGTTACCCTACGAACTGAACTTTAAGATTTGATAGTTTACATTATATTGTACAACATTCATCAACAAAAAGTGACAAAACTACTTTCAAAGAATTATACTTTCATAGGTTAACGCCATCCAACAACAACCAGGTACTAAGCCAACAGAGACACATGTGAATTTTATGCAAGAGTCTACATGTTGACATATTATTTCTAGATTTATTGAAAGAAGGTTCTGTACTTTTGGAGGCTTTATATATGTAAGTTACTATTAATTCCAAATAACATTTATTAAGCTAGAAAATGGGACGAAAACATCCCGTGCATATGCAAACTCAACTGTCATAAAAGGAAGAATGATATATTATATGCTAAATGAATCCATAGCTAAACCAAACTACTAGATGGAATCAAGGATATAAATCAAATTCTTTCATCGTGGCTCATCTATAGCTAACAGATTAAATTGAACATTTTGAAGTTGGTTAAGCATAGAAATCATAGTTACTAGATCCCGTTCTCATTCTTGACCTGGATTTTGGTGTGGTTGTATCACCTGTTGAACCCGATGGTCAATGGTGGAACCAAGAATTAAACTATTACTATTAATATGAATATATAACTTGTAAGCTGTACATACACATAGCTGAAGACCCAGTCTAGAGGATCTTATCCAACAACACATATGTGCATTATGGCCAGGGTTCAATTCCCACCAAAGTCAATTAACACAATTTCTCAAAGTAGTCAAAACTGGTTTGCCCATCTGGCTCTTCATCAGGTCAAGACGTCAGGTTCACAAGCATGACCAACTTCAACCAGGTCCGTAACAGTTTGGTCCTAAAGAACAATACAGACTAGGTTTATACACAAATGGACTTCAAAGCACCGGTTCAACCGCTATGGCTACACCAGTTTTAATAATCATACTAACAATGACTTTTCTGACCCTCTCCTTGTTAATGTTAAAGAATGCATCAAGGTTGTGATGTCTTCATTCGAATTCCTAACTGTTCCAACTGAATGAGTATGTTTTCTCTGACTGCTTAGCAATAGAGTAAGAGACAACAAGGCTACATAGTCCTTCCTCGGTTCTTCTAATCTAGTAAACATCCATCAATGTCATAACATGTAAGGGAATGAATATGCACTGCTAAGCCAAGTAAATTACAAACAAACCACCATCTTGCATATATCAATCAATTATGCCACATGTTAAACAATAAAATATCACAACAAATTGAGAAGCAAAGCATTAGCAAGGCAAGGAGGTAATCACATTATTGTAAAATCAAGGGCTTGGAACTCATGGGGGGAAAAACTGTAGATGCAGGTACCTGAGACTTTAGAATCTCGCGCTCGTTATTAAGTGCATCTGAGGTTACCAATTCCTTTGTCAAGAATAATGGCTTTGAGGCCACAATATGCATTGCTAGCTCTGAGCCAACCTTCTGGAGAGCATCCAAGTTAGAAATCCCATTCTCTACTTCAAGAGATAAAATTCCTGCCATACGACCCAAACCTACATCCAATATAAAATATTTATTACAAGCGACAACTTTAATTTGTTGTTGTGATAATGTGATAACATTTCCTCTAATATCTGATAAATAGTTGTTTCAAACACATTCTTTCTTGAATATTAGAATCTTGGTAAATTTCTGTAATAGGTAATAAGTAAATTTTTTCTTTTTATAACTTGATACAATTTTGTGGAATAAATTCTTATGTTAACTTGAACATATGAAGATACTGATTAGTATGTTCTATTGGCACAAAGGCAAACTGGACTGCTGAACTATGCAAAAAGTGTCAAATAAGCCCTGGAACTCCTATTTAAGTCCACTAAGCCCTTCTATTTTGATTTTTGGTTAAATAAGCCGAAATTAGATTGAAAAAGGTAATATGCACTCAATGTGACTAACGGCGACCTCTCTATAGCAAACAAATTGAAGGTGTGAGATGACGTGGAATTTAAAATGGCCACATGGCATGTAAAATACAAAATGGCATGTAGAATCCATCAACCAAAAAATGAGAAAATTGAAATGCCAGGTGGCCATTTTATATTCCACGTTGCATTGCCTGTTTTTGTTATGCAGACAATGCATGGACGTGACCCCTTTTCCATCTAAATTCAGTTTAATTGACCAAAAAAAATTCAAAGTAGAAGGGCATAACTAACTCGAAAGCGTTCAGGGGTTTATTTCACATTTTTGCATAATCCGAGGGTCAAATTCTCCTTCATGCCATTCTTTTTCGTTTTTGGCCAGAACCTTCATGCCATTCTAACATCATATCCTTTAAACTGAATAAGTAAATTCATAACAAATCAGACTCAAGCGAAAAATTGTTACTCTATTCTGTGTTTTTTTCAAAGAGTGAAAAATCTAAGATTCAAATCCCCTCTTCTTTCTTTTCCTTTCTCTTTTCTCAGAAATAATAGAAAAGAACTCTTCAAGTGTTTGTTAATTATTCTGAAACACCATAATCTCACATCAGTATAGTGTTTATTGACTTAGGCCGGCCATAATCATGTAAACAAACTTATTAGCTTACTGATAACATCAACTTATTGTTTACCTGTCTACTTCACTATGAATCAACTATACAGAAAATGATAAAATCAGAAAACAAAAGTATAAGAATGACAAGATCCTTCTTTTTTCTATGAGAATCATGATGATACCAAGGGCGGTGCATAGGTTGTGTCTGTCTATATTAAATAATATCTTTTGTTGTGCCATTTTTTTTTTTTTGTTTTTCTGCAATGCATTAAATCCAGCACTAAGATACATGTAAAAGACAGAGAGAAATGCCTACTATGCATGTGAGGGAAAGTATGCATGCATGTTGTCTACCAACCCAAGGAAAGATAGGAGCATAACATCAAACCTGGTTTAGGACTTCTATGGAGGTAAGAAGAAACAACACCATTTGAAGATGGTGACATCACAAAACCCCTACTGAGTTTTACGTTTTCTCCCATCATTGCAGCCACTTCTGTAACTGCATTTTGAACAGTTGTCTCCCCACTAATTTTTGGATGATCAAGATTAAATTTGACGTCCTGGCAGAAATTATAATGCAACGTCAGACATTGCAATATCAATCATAGTTGCAAAAAACTGGACGAATGAAACAGTTATTTGACATGATGCGGAGTAAAATCACCAATATAAGGCTAACCTACCAAATCTTTTTGTCTGGTTTCTTAGGGACATAAACTAAATTGTTTTATGAAAAGTAAACAAGAATGAGGCAAGGATAAAATTATGAAATATGTACAGTTACTTTTGACAACTATAACAAGAGAATTATGTCATTAACTTAGAAACCAAAGTCGCTTCAGAATTTCACAGAGACCAGAATGCATTCATGGCTACCTACAATTCACCCTTGTATCCCTGAAAGAATGCAAGATACATTCATTATCTGTGTCATACAGAAATGATTTTTCTTGATCACAACAATTGAAGAAAGGGTGAAACCTTACAAGATTTTCCTACCTTACATATATAAACTAAGATATTTTAAATTCCAAAGGGTGAAAATCAATAACATCTTTAGCTAATTCAATAAGAAAAAAATAAGCTTCAAAAGAAACTTCTCACCTCTAAACACTCCGGCCCAAATGAAAAAACCCCAGGAACATGCTGGGAAGAATTCTCAACCAACAAAGTTTGCTTTGCCAAAGCCAAAGCCTGTAGGAAAGACAACCCTGATAAATAACAAGCATTAAAGCCTACCAAAAATAGCAACAGTCATCCAGCAACAATAACAAGGATCAGAAATAATCATGCCAGCTGAATACAAAAGATAAACAAATCCAACAACCGACTGCAAGGAAATTTTGCAATAAAAGGAGAATCATTGATCCCCACTAACCAAATACTCAAAAATTTCATTCCTTGCGACAAAATCAGTCTCGCAATTAAGTTCAATTATAGCAGCCTTGCCCTCATTTTGAGCCAGAGCAAGCAGACCCTCGGAAGCAGTCCTTGACGACTTTTTCATGGCCAACACCTTCCCTCTTTTCCTCAAATCTTTCTGTGCAGCCTCTGCATTCAATAAAAACCATAATCCACAGTATTAATTAATATAAAACCAACCCAAAAAGGGAAACAAAGGAAAAGGAAAGAAAGAAAACAAAGAAGAAGAAAAAGAAACAAAGCTGGGTGATCTCTATCTCATACCAATGTTCCAATTGCACTCAACAAGAGAAGCTTTGACATCCTTTATGGGGGCACATGTTCTTTCCCTGAGTTGCTTGATAAGGCTCATTTGCTCAGCAGAAGAAGGTGGCTGAGAGCTCAAACTTCTGGAAACCGAATAAAAATAAGCAGTTTTTGAAACTTTGGTATCAGTAGATTGAGCAAAGGAAGTTCCTTTAGTTGCCCAAGTAGAGTAACCATGCCCACCACAACTAGTCAGCCTAGTGTTGTAGAATAAGATCCCAAGGGGCCGTTTTGCGTTTCTGAAGAAAGACATTTTCCTTAATCTAATATATTCGCTGCAAAACAAAAGGAACCCATTCAATAGTTGAAAATGGAAAAACCCCAAGTTATTCTGAAAATCAGGGTTTAAGGGTTTTAGAGAGAGAATTACAAGAAAATACATGATGAATAAAAGGATTTCAACTGTTGCTTAAATTCACATTAAATAAGTAAAAAAAAAAGAAAAAGAATAAAAACAGAAAAAAAGGAGGCTGACCTTAATGAATCCTAAGCGTGGATTTGCAACGATGAGGAGCAGGAGGAGAAGGAACACTGAAGAATGAAAATGGTGATGGAAAGTATAAACCTCAGTTTCTGTCTAAGAAGCCTAAGCTTGAGTTGAGAATTGAGATTGAGAATGAGAATGTTGTTGGGTTCGAAGTACTCAACTTAATGGGCTAAGGCCCAACTCATTTCGTCAAATGCGAAATCCAAATCTTATGTGGGCTTGCTTTGTTCAAAACGACTATTGGAAGAAGGAAAGGAGTAATAATAATACTAGAGCAGGTACAAGGAGAAATTGAAAGAAGGAAACAAGTAGTAACAAACCGTGTACTTTGATTGAATATTAATGTAGCAGAAAATCAAGGTAGTAAACCGTGTACTCTGATTCACTTGCATTGTTAATTAAAGTCAATGAAATAATATAGGAAACAAAAATCTCATCAATTAATTGCAGAGAATCAACTTTCTTTTACTTACTAGGTATAATATATATATAGTTCATCTTCTTCGTATTTGGCCTGTAAGAAAAATTGAAAATTTATAGTGCAGCAGCTTTTATTCATGGAGGAGAACACGGTGGTTATTGTAGGTGCCGGCCCTGCAGGCATAGCTACCTCAGCCTGCCTGAACCGCCTTTCGATCCCAAACATTGTCTTTGAAAGAGAGGAATGCTCCGCCCCTCTCTGGAAGAAAAGATGTTATGATAGCCTTAAACTTCACTTGCCAAAGCAGTTTTGCCAGCTTCCTTACATGAAATTCTCCCCTTATGCGCCCACCTACTTGCCCAAGGACTCCTTCGTACGATACTTGGACAAGTACGTCTCCTCTTTCGGCGTAATACCAAGATATCTCCACTCCGTAGAGTCTGCGGATTATGATTCAAACGCACAAAAATGGTGCATTGTGGTCAAGAACATGGCTAATAATGATGCGTCTCAAGTGTTTATGGCTAGGTTTCTTGTGGTGGCCACGGGTGAAAATAGCCAAGAGTTGATGCCTTGTGTGCGTGGTCTTGACACCTTTAAAGGGGATTTTATGCACTCTAGCCAGTATAAGAATGGGGATGAATTTAATGGCAAAAATGTGCTGGTGGTTGGTTGGGGATCCTCTGGCGCTGAGATTGCTTTTGACCTTTTAAATTGCGGTGCCAAGCCTTCCATTGTTGCTCGTACTCCTGTAAGAACTTAATTATATCCTTTTAATTTCTTCTCACACACGTTACTCAAATCATCCATCTAGCAATATATATATTAGTCAATATTTTTCTCTATATTTCTAAGATTGTTCGGATCACCACTTTTGAAAAAAAAAAAGAGTATAACCAATCTAAGATCACCACCCAAGATCACCCATCCATAAACCTTTAGCTTTAAGTTTTCAGCCTAGTACTGGATGGATTTGACTTGATTTGGTACACTTGTAGTGTTTATTACGAAACCTAATTGAATCGAACACATGACTATATGATTTGAGTCGGTTTTTATTAATTAATATTATTATTATTTGGAACAAATATTGAGTCTATATAATTATGTATATACAGGTACATGTGCTTAGCAAGGAGATTGTTCATATGGGCATGGTGATGCTAAAGTACCTTCCTTGCAAAGTAGTGGATAATATCTCAGTGATGCTTAGTAAATTCAAGTATGGGAATGTTTCAAAATATGGCCTCAAAAGACCAAAAAGAGGTCCATTTTATCTTAAAGCAACTAATGGCCAATCCCCTGTTATTGATATTGGGACCATCAGTAAGATTAAGAAAGGAGAAATTCAGGTATATATATATTAATAGTTTTTTCATATTGGTTTTTATTTTTCTCTACTTTTAGAAGTTTTCTAACCTCTAATTAAGTTTCATAATATATTGTAGGTTTTTCCGAATATGGCAGCCATCAGTGATAAGACCATTGTGTTTGATAATGGCATAAGGGCTCAGTTCGATGCTATTATTTTTGCCACTGGGTATAAAAGCACAGTTAGAAATTGGCTCAAGGTGCTGGAAATTATTAAATTATATATATCTAAACTCTTCTCTGTATGATTTGTATTTCTTTATTGGTACACACCCCGATATCTTTTAGTCATATTGAATTCTAATTAATCACATCAAGTTCATGTTGGACCAGAGACTTCCCAAATCCCAAAGTTTATTTAAATTAGTTCTAATATAGTAGTGTTGAATAAACTGAATCATTATAAGTGGTTCATGACATTTCATAAATTCTTATTAATTACTTAGTCAAGTTGATTTTGAATTATTATATATAGTTGATTTGACATAATTGCATCAATAAAATGCAGGGAAGCAATAGAATTTTTGATGAAAATGGAATGCCCCAAGGAAGTTTTCCTGATCATTGGAAAGGGGAGAATGGTCTTTACTGTGCTGGGTTTGACAGACGAGGGCTGCAAGGTATTTCATTTGATGCACAAAATATAGCAAGAGATATAAGTGCTGCTCTGGGTTTGGATGGTGAAACAAGTTGATTATTGAATGATGAGAAATTTTTTTTTTCTTTTAACTTTATTGGAGAACAAGTTTTTATATATTTTTTTATTCCGTTGTATAGAAAGTTTCACAATCTTTGGAGAGGACAAAGTAGAAGATTAACGGCATAAATGCCACTTTACACCATTAAGTTTGTACGGACTACCACTTTGCACCTAATTTTTTTATTTTGATCAAAATGCACCCTAAATGTTTATTTTACTGCCACATTGCACCATCCGTTACATCTTAGCTAACGGTCACTTTGTACATGTGGCATGCCACGCGTTTAAAAAAGCCACGTGGCATGGGACCCACACCAATATGGACCCAACCCCAGAACCCATGTATGACCGGATCCGAAACTTTCCCCACCCACTCAACCTGGCTTTTCTTACCCAGTTGGCCCCGGCCTCCTTAATATTTTTTTAAAAAATTTCTGAAAGAAAATTCAGTAATTGAATTTTTTTTTTTGAAATACAGTAATTGAATTTTAAAAAGGAAAATAAAATTGTGTAATAATTAAAGGAAAAGATGAGAAAAACAGAGAAGTCCCCATCTCCTCCATGCCTCTTTTCTGCAACGTTATTTCTATCTCTCTTTTCTCCTCCTCATCTCCTCCCCTTCGTTCCTAACATTCTCACTAGGTTTTTTTTTAATTTCCACATCTTATGAAACCCGAGTTCACCCATAAATTTTTTAAATTTCATGAATTTCACCACCATTGTTAACATCAAGCTTATATTTATGACTTCTATTTTCTCTCCTTTATCTATTTTCTTTACACAATCTCATAAAAGAAATTCATTAAAAACTCAATCATCACTTGTTTTTCCTTTTTGTTTTATATTATTGTGATCTTCAAATTTCATCCCTATATTATTTACCTGATCTTGTGACGGGTTTGGAATATTATGTTTGTGGTGGCTTAATCTGTGTTTCAAATGAGTGGTTTGCTACTTGCTAGCTAACCAAGAGTTAGATCTTGTTGTGGGTTTTCTAAAATAGTGAAAAAATGAGGGTTTGGCAGACTTGTTAAGGTTTCATTTATAGAGAAAAAGTTTGTTTGGCCACTTAGAATATTTTAGATATTTGGAAGAGTCGAAGTCCAAGGATTAATCCTGGAGCTTGGGGAGCCATTTCGGGTAAGTTGGGAGTTCCGACACGGTGACTCACCGGTCAGTTTCTGGTGTTGGGTTTGAAGCTTTGAAGGTGTTCATGTGGTGTGTTCAAGGAGGGTGAGAAGAGGGAGGGACGAGAGAGAAGAAGAAAAAAAAATTCCTTTTAATTTGGGTCGGATTTTCGAGTGGGGAATTGTTCGGGTCAGGTCATAGGTGGGTTTTGAGCTAGGGTTCAGATGGGTGTGGGTCCCATGTCCACGTGGTGTGCCACGCATGCACAATGACGGCTCCGTTAAGCACGTGATGTCATGTGCGTGTTGTTCCGTCAAAGAGGATGTAATGTGGTCAAAATAAAAAAGTTGGGTGCAAAGTGGTAATCCGTACAAACTTAAAGGGTGCAAAGTGATATTTAGAAATTGTGTTATCGTTCTTCTGAATAATTTAGAAATTGAAATATATTTGTCTTTGAAAAATTATAAAATGTAATTTTAAGAAAACTTTTGCATGAGACAGTTTTGATAATTACATAGATCTATATCGCTTTATACTATCTGGATCCTCTAAGGAAAAAAAAATCATAGATCTATCTATACTCTCAATAAACTTAAAATGAGATTTTAAGCTTGGTTACATTGGACAATAGTCAATAGTTGAAGACGAGTATTTTTCATTTTTGGGCATCGAACTTGATTAATTAAATTCAATATGAATAATCCATTAAACCGTTTTTATGTTTACAGAATGAAATTCCCAACAAGTCATGGGTAAGAATGTAAAACACAAAATCAGGTATGGGATTACAGATTACAAAAGGCTTAATGGGCAAAAAGGCCCCTAAACTTACACCGAACCGTCAAATAAGCCCCTGAACTATTATTTCGGCCAAATAAGCCCCTGAACTCTTAAAAAAAGCCAAATAAGCCCTGTTGCCAAGGCTAAATACTCAAATAAGGACTAAACATTTTAAGATTTTCTCAAATAAGGATCAAAATACACAATTCCAACAAATTAGAACACATATTTAGCAAATTTTTACAAATTAGGAAATCCTTAAATGAAAACCAATGCTTCTTATACATATACGTTAAATTTGATAAAAAAAATGATATTATCATGTTAATTAAAAATCAAACCCTATTAATCAAAATAAATTCATTAAACATAATATGATATAAAATTATCGTGTGATTTTCAATTTATATATCCCTCACACATTATTATTAACTTATATTATATCCAATTTGTAAAAAAATATTAAGTATGTTTTCTAATTTGTTGAAATTGTGTATTTTGATCCCTATTTGAGAAAATCTTAAAACGTTTAGTCCTTATTTGAGCATTTAGCCTTGGCAACAGGGCTTATTTGACTTTTTTAAGAGTTCAGGGGCTTATTTGGCTGAAATAATAGTTTAGAGACTTATTTGACGGTTCGGTGTAAGTTCAGGGGCCTTTTTGCCCATTAAGCCGATTACAAAAGGTTCCTCCTTTGTTAGCCATGGCATCAACACATGAAATGAGCAATCTGAGTATCTTCCTCAGCCTAAATCAGGACAAATATCGCAGCCTAAATCAGGAATAATGTTGCCATAGAGCAAGGACTTAGATATTTGACCTTTTTTTCTTCTATCATAATCAAATCACTGAATCAGATTTGAGTTGAAGTGGATTTGTTACCTCTATTTTTTTTTTCTTTTTTTGTTTTGGTATTATACAACAATTAATAGACTCATTACAATTACACTATTAGTTTAATTAATAATTAATAGTAGTATTAAGTTATAAATAAATGTCTTTTCTAAATAGAAACGTTTGATCACAATGAGTTAAATTGAGTTAAGAATTACTCAAATTGTCAATTTGATTTTTTTTTAAAAAAATTAGTGTCGTTTTCAACAAGGTATAGCATTATGACAAGACAAGATAGTTATATATTATAGTAAGCAAAGTAGATCAATTATTCAACCTCATAGGTTGGATATGGAAATTTCCTTCTAATCCTTCGATTATTTATTTATTTATTTTTGGGTTCCTTTACTACAAGAAGGAGGCGGATCGGCGGGAGAAGAGTGGTTGGTAGGTAGTCGTGGGCAGGGCATCGTCTCTAAAACATGGAAGCGGCGCTTTTAGAAGACGACGCCATCGTGAATGGCTCAGTTGACTACCAAGGTTGTCCAGCTCGAAGATACAGCTTTGGTGGATGGAGATCGGCCTCTTTCATCATAGGTAAATCAAAAGTCAAACTAGAATCAAAAATTTGATTTCAAGATACTAGTAAGCAGTAACAATCGAAGCTCAACTAGGTTTTTTTTTTGGTTGAATTGAAACAGTGGTGGAAATGGCGGAGAGGTTTGCTTACTATGGAATTAGCTCCAACTTGATAACCTATTTGACGGGGGCAATGGGTCAGTCCACCGCCACGGCGGCGGAGAATGTCAACGCCTGGATAGGCACGGCCACTTTGCTCCCTCTTTTAGGGGCATTTGTTGCGGATGCTTATCTTGGGCGCTACCGCACTATCATCATTTCCACTCTTATTTACATTTTGGTTAGTCTCTTTTTCTTTTCCCCTTCTCCTATTCACAGATATTGTTACTCCATTACAATTTTCAGTTGGTAGAAATATCGTTAGGCGGAAGAAGAAATATAATTTCCGAGTAATATAATATATTTATATATATATATTCATAAATTCAAGCAGAGGCTACAATTGCAACTTTTATAATTCTTTCCTTTTATTTATTGGTTCTTAATCCAAATCGAGCAGAAAATGACCCTTTATCTGCTTTTTGGTTTTATATTACGATAGAAGTGACTTTGACATATGACCTATGAGATAGTATATATTTTTTTTTTCTAGTTTTTTTTGGGTTGGTTTAGGGGTTTTTTTTTTTTTTTTTTTTTTAAAAAGAATATTAATAATCACATGGGATGTGGACCACCACGTTTTTCCATTTAAGGTGTTTTTTTTTTAATTTTTTTTAATATTATTTTCATTCTTCTCTCTTGTTACTACATTTTAAGCACGTTACACTTTTACAAGCCAGATCAACATCTCGTCGATAAGAAGCAAGGGCTAGATTTACCATAAGATCGTCCTACCAGTACCACGTTATCTATCTATTGGACCTATATTCTCACATTAAAATATAAATCTTTTGAAATTTATGCACAATTTTAACCCAAATTAGTTTTTGGCACAATAAGCTTAGCTTAGCTCAAATATAGTACCTAGTCATAAACAACTAAGTTTTACACCATGAATTCTAAATTGAAAACAATTCGACAGAAACCTTCTTTGATTCATAGATTGCTAATTTTCAAGAAACAACCGTACACATATATAGACATTCCTAGCCTATGATTATGATAATTTACAGCAAGAATCAAGGGATCAAATATTCTACAATCAAGGGAGAAATCTCTAAGATTATGGAAAGGAAAACGGAAACAAATCTCAACACTCCCCCTCAAGTTGGTGCATAGATATCATACATGCCCAACTTGTCAAGACATTTGAAGAAGATTCGTCTTGAGACAGCCTTGGTAAGGATATCAGCTAGCTAATCTTCCGAAAATTTTTTTGGCAATTCAAGAACCTTATCGTCCAGCTTCTCTTTGATGAAAAATCTATCCACTTCAACATGTTTTGTTCGATCATGTTGAACCGGATTGTGAGCAATGTCACACGCTGCTTTATTGTCACAAAACAACTGAATAGGATGCTTAAGTAGGTAGCCCAAATCCTGCAACAAAAGCTTCAACCATAAGGCTTCACAAAGTCCCAACGCCATCCCCCTAAATTCTGCCTCTGCACTTGAACGAGCAACAACATTCTGCTTCTTACTTCTCCATGTAACAAGATTACCTTCTACGAAAGTGAAGTAACCAGAAGTAGATCTCCTGTCGTCTATTGCTCCAGCCCAGTCAGCATCCGTATAAACACTTATACTCTGCCAATCTTCCTTTTTAGTGAACATTATCCCTTTTCCTGGAGCATACTTCAAATACCTTAAGATTCGCATGACTGCAGCCATATGTTGTTCTCCCGGATTATGCATAAACTGACTTACAACACTCAATGCATATGCAAGATCCGGTCTTGTGTGTGCTAGATAAATCAGCCTCCCCACAAGCCTTTGATATCTCCCCTTGTCAACCGGTACTTGATCTGATTCAACACACAACTTCAACCCTTCATCCATTGGTGTATCAAGTGGCTGACATGCAGACATACCTGTCTCGTTCAATAAGTCAAGTGTATACTTTCTTTGGGATAGAAATATTCCACCTTTTGACCGCGATACTTCAATTCCAAGAAAATATTTCAAGGAGCCAAGATCTTTCATTTCAAACTCCTTTGACAAGTGTTCTTGCAGCGACTTCATTTCTTCTAAATCATTTCTTGTAAGCACCATGTCATCCACATAAACAATAAGAGCAGTGATTTTACCTTGATTCCTTTTAAAGAATAAGGTATGATCAGAGTTACTTTGACGATATCCAAATGCTTTCATGGACTTTGTAAATCTTCCAAACCATGCTCTTGGAGATTGTTTTAGTCCGTATAAAGACTTCTTCAATTTGCATACCTTTCCCTTCTCTTTTTCAGGCACCATACAACCTGGCAGAATATCCATATAAATTTCTTCTGTCAACTCTCCATGTAAGAAAGCATTCTTCACATCAAATCGCTTCAATGGCCAATCCATGTTTGCAGCCAATGATAACAACACTCTAACAGTATTGATTTTAGCCACAGGAGCAAAAGTCTCGGTGTAATCAATCCCATAGGTCTGAGTGTACCCTTTTGCCACCAATCTCGCCTTAAAACGTTCAATAGTACCATCAGCTTTATGTTTCACTGTATACACCCATCTACACCCAACCGGCCTTTTTCCAGGTGGACATTCAACAAGAGCCCATGTATCATTCTTTTGTAAGGACTTCATTTCCTCATTCATAGTAGCCTTCCACCTTGTATCAACTAAGGCTTCCTGCACATTGTTAGGAATAGATACAGAGGATAACTGATTCATAAAAGATTTATTTGATTCAGACAAGTTTTGGTTAGACACAAAATTACTCATAGGGTACTTAACTCTATTGGAAATTTCTGGTTCATAAGTTTGTTTAGGAATACCTCTAGTAACTCGCTCTGGCAATTGTCTCTTTGGAGGTTGTGATTGGTGTGGTATTTCAGAAAGAGAATTAGATGAACCTGTTTCACCATCTAATGAACATTCATTAGAAATTTCTGATTGATCGGCTTCATTATTCGGATTGAGACCTGAATCTTGAACATCCAGACCTGTATCAGCATTTGGACCTATATCTTCACCCATATCAATTTCAATTTGAGTATAGTCATAGTCAAGAGTTTTGAATTTCCTTCCCATTCTCCCCCTGAAGTTCAGACTCAGAAGAAAAATACATCAAGTGCTTATGAAAGACCACATCCAATGTAACAAACATCCTTTTAGTAGGGGGATGATAGCACCTGTACCCCTTTTTATGCATAGCATATCCAACAAACACACACTTTAATGCTCTTGGGGCTAACTTGTGGCGTTGCTGCTTATGTAAGTGAAAAAAGACAACGCATCCAAATACATGAGGCTGTAAATTTGAACTAGAAGGGGCACTTACACATTCGTTAAAAGCTTGGAGTGGTGTCTGGAAGTCAATTGAACTTGAGGGAATCCGATTGATCAAATACACTGCAGACAAAAGGGCTTCACCCCAATACGAAGTTGGCATATGAGTTTCGAACAATGAAGCACGCACCACCTCCAAAAGATGACGGTTTTTTCGCTCCGCAACCCCATTCTGTTGAGGTGTATCTGAGCATGTAGTTTGATGAACAATTCCTTGTTCTTCCATAAAGCTCTTAATTTCAATACTTTGATATCCCCCCCCCCCATTATCACTTCGAAGTACTTGAACTTGTGAATTATATTGAGTTTTAACCATTTTATGAAATCTTTGGAACAAGAAATTGACTTCTCCTTTAGACTTCATAATCCATAACCAAGTCATCCTAGTACAATCGTCAATAAAAGTAACAAACCAGCGTGATCCTCCTAAAGTGGAAATCTTTGCAGGTCCCCAAACATCAGAATGAACAATCATAAAAGGAGTAGGACTTTTATTCAAAGTTAATGGGTAAGTGACACGGTGACTCTTAGCCAGTTCACAAACTTCACAATGAAAACTAGAAACATCAATATTTTTAAATAGATTGGGATACAATTTTTTAAGATACCCAAAAGAAACATGTCCTAACCGCCGGTGCCACAATAAAATTTCAGATCTTTTCTTCTCTCCCCCTGCATTGTCGACTGCCAAAACTTGTTGCAACTTGTCCAAATTTTCTGTCCTCATGTCCAAGTAGTACAGCTTCCCTTTCCTAGTACCACAACCAATCGTCCTCTTTGTTTTGATATCCTTAAACACACAATGATCAGGCCAAAAATAACAACACAAGATAAAGTTTTGGTTATTTGAGAGAATGACAACAAATTATAATCTAAGGATGGGACAATTAAAACAGAGTCAAGGTTAAGATTATCAGTAAGGGTTAAGGAACTGTTTCCAACAATTGGGGCTTTTCCACCATTGGCAGTGAAAACAAATTTTTTTGAGGATTGATTAATACCATTAACTTGTCTAGAATCAAAAGTAACATGATCAGTAGCACCAGAATCAATTATCCATGCACTATTCGAAACATGTGTAGAAATCTTACCACAATCATTTACGGCTGCTACCAGAGTAGAGGCTGTTTCAATGGAATCATCATATGTACCTTCTTCAGCAACAGCAACAAGAGACTTCTTTTTTGTATCCTTCTTTCTTTGTTTTGGATTCTTGTCCCACCAATCTGGATACCCAATAAGCTCAAAACAACCATCTTTGAGATGCCCAGCTCGGTTGCAGTGTGTGCAGCGTTTTGTAGCATCACTTGTTGGCTTTGACTTGTTGCAAGACACCATTGCTGTTGCCTCATAGATCTCCTTATCCTCCCTCAATGTTGCTTAGTGCGATGCCTCCCTCCGGATTTGTGCATAACAGTCTTCCAGATCTGGAACTGGTTCTTTGCGCAAGATCTCTCCACGGATCTGTTCAAACATTCCATCTAGGCCAGCAAGGAAAATATGCACCCTTAGTCGTTCTACTGACTTTTGGTATGCAATCACATCATCAGGGTCCTTCATAACAACTTTATCCCGATGATCCAACTCCTGGAAAATTTCAGTTAGTTCCCCATAATATTCAGAAAGAGACTTCCCACCTTGTTTCATGGAAAACGCCTTTTGAATCAGGGTAAAAACCCGTAACTCATCTCCTCCATCATAGAATGCCTTTGACAAAGCACTCCAAATTTCACGAGCCGTCGACAATCGTAGATACCGCTTCATGATTTCTGGCTTCATGAACATGAGCAACCATCTTTTCACTTTTTGATTATTTGCATACCACCTCTGATAACCTTCTTCAGATTCAAGCGGACGCTTTGATTTGCCCACAATATACGAGAGTTTTTCTCTCTCGGCGATATGCATCTCCATAAGTTGAGACCACACATCATAGTTCGTTTCATCAAGAGTGATTCCAATATTGAACACACCTTCAGATTGAACAATAATAGGGACAAATTTGGAACCAGATGATTCAACATCTTTTTCGGTCATTTTTCAAGAGAAAAAAAAATGAACTCAAAGAAGGATGGCTCTGATGCCAAATTGAAAACAATTCGACAGAAACCTTCTTTGATTCATAGATTGATAATTTTCAAGAAACAACCGTACACATATATAGACATTCCTAGCCTATGATTATGATAATTTATAGCAAGAATCAACAATAAAGGGAGAAATCTCTAAGATTATGGAAAGGAAAACGGAAACAAATCTCAACATTCTAAGATTTAAGACATCATTGAGGGGTAGGATTTTAGTAATTAAGGATAGCTATTTATAAAATGGCAGTTCTTGGTGTATTTAGAAGAATAAGGGAACTGAAAAGTGCAAATACATTTGGAGAAACTTAATTAACTTGAACTGGCCCTTTATTCGTCATAATTGTAATCTGCTTGTAGTGGACAGTAGCATCTAATTTGTTTGATCATATTTGTATTTGTTTTATTTGTTTAGTTCATGACTACCATCTAATTTTCACTTTTTTTTTTTATCACAGCACCAGCATTAAAATCATCCATGAAAGATAATGAAAATTGGCAAGTTACTAGTGTGAATGGATATTTTAGCTTTAGGTTCCAATAGTGTTTGTCAGTTTACTATAGTTCAAAAGGGTAGGAGCCATTCTCCCAAACAACGAAATGCTTTCAATATATCTGATTCATGTTGTTTCTTAAAGCAGTCTCAAAATGGTATGTATAATAAGTCACAGCTGAATGCTAGGAGTCCTTTTTAAGATTCAGGTGAAGTAGACGTACTTGTTCTGTTGTTGTTTAGGGTGACAATATGATAGACTGGCATTTGATTACAGGGGCTAGGCTTATTGACTCTGTCAGCTATGCTTAATTCCTTCAGTAATTTGGATTGCCAAAACACCAATAGCGTCGGATCATGTTCTACTCCACAGCTCCTAGTGGTGTTATTCATCTTCTCTTTGTATCTGGCAGCAATTGGACAGGGTGGGCATAAGCCTTGTGTTCAGGCTTTTGGAGCTGATCAATTTGATGGAAATGATCCAAAGGAGAGTGTAGCTAAAAGCTCATTCTTCAATTGGTGGTATTTAGCCTTATCCACAGCTGCACTTCTGTCACTTTTGATCATTGTCTACATCCAGGACAACATTAGTTGGGCTCTTTCATTTGGAATTCTGTGTGTATTAATGTTGATTTCCCTAGTAATTTTCTTGCTTGGAGCAAAGACATATAGGTATAGTGTCAATTTTAACGATGAAAATCCCTTCAAAAGAATTGGTAAGGTATTTGTCCTTGCTGTTAAGAATAGACACAATGCTCATTCAGTGACAGTTGCAGATCAGGAGGAAGCTCTTCAAACCCTCCCTCAGCAAAGTTCAGAGCAATTCAAGTAAGCACTCCCACTTTTCACTTAGAAACACACTTAGAATATGTGCATCCTTAACAAATACCAAGATAATGAATGACTTCTCTTCAAGAGAAAGCTTCCTTTGTTTGAAGAAATTAGATTTCATAGCCAACTCTTCTAAAATTGCTTTTTATCTGTTTCTTTGGTAGGTTCCTTAACAAAGCATTGCTTGATCGAGATGGTTCAAGTGAAAACTCGAAAGCTTGCAATGTCAACGATGTTGAAGAAGCCAAGGCTTTATTAAGGCTAGTTCCAATATGGACAGCATGTTTAGGCTATGCTATAGTATTTGCACAGGCCTCTACTTTCTTTACAAAGCAAGGAGCAACAATGGATAGAAAACTTGCAGCAGGCTTCACTATTCCAGCTGCTTCCCTTCAATTCTTCATCGGTGTCTCTATCATTGTCTTCATACCCATTTATGACCGCATTTTTGTTCCTATTGCAAGAACTATAACCCAGAAACCATCAGGCATCACAATGCTTCAAAGAATTGGATTCGGAATGTTTTTGTCCGCCTTTTCAATGGTGATTGCAGCTTTAGTTGAGATGAAGAGGCTTAAAACAGCACAAGAGTACGGGCTAGTTGACACGCCAAGTGTGACGATTCCAATGAGTATATGGTGGTTGGTTCCTCAATACCTATTGTTTGGTCTAGCCGATGTGTTCGCCATTGTTGGTCTGCAGGAGCTCTTCTACGATCAGGTCCCCCACGAATTGAGGAGTGTTGGCCTTTCCCTATATCTCAGTGTGCTTGGCGTAGGGAACTTTTTGAGTAGCTTTCTGGTTTCAGTGATTGATAAAGCAACTGCTGGAAATGGTGGAGATAGTTGGTTCGCTAGTAATCTGAATCAAGCACATCTTGATTACTTTTACTGGTTACTTGCTGGGCTAAGCGCAGTAGGATTGGTCGCTTTCCTCTTCTTTTCCAAGTCTTTTGTTTATAATAACAGCCGAAGATGGAGTTATTTAGTATGAGTGGTGAAAGAATTAAATGGCTACTGATGATGGATGGCTTAAGTACCTGTACAAAAAAAATTCCTAAACTATCTAAATTTATTAAATAAACTCATCTTCTTATGTTACTTATTATTACTTGTATGTAAAAAGATAAATAAATATACATAAAATAAAATAAACACATCTTGTTTTATTCCCCTTTTTCTAATGACTAGTTTTAGGTTTCAGATGCGTTTGGACGTGACCCAACGTGTTTAAATGAAATATTCATATGAAATTATGATAATTGCACTATTTTTTATGATTTCTTTATGAAATTTTGATAACCTTCCTATGAAATTTTAATAACGTTACTATGGAATTTCGAGAACCTTTTTATAATTTTTTTAACCTTTTTATGAAATTTTGTTAACCTCCCTAAGGAATTTTGAAGACCTCACTATGAAATTTTGATAACTTCCCAATGAAATTTTGATAACCAACACTATGAGATGCTGATAATCTCCATATGATATATTGATAACCATGTTATGAAAATTTAAAAACCTCCATATGAATTGTTAGTAATCACATTTTGAAATTTTGATAATCACACTATGAAATTGTGATAACCTCGTTATGAAATTTTGATAAACCTTCCAATAAAATTTTGATAAACCTCCCTATAAAATTTTGATAACCTCCTTATGAAATCTTGATAACTACAAATTTTGATAATCTCTCTATGATTTTTTGATAACCTCATTATGAAATTTTGTTAATCTCCCTATGAAATCTTGATCTACATAGTATGGAATTTTGATAACCCTCTTATGAAAATTTGAAAATAAACTATGAAATTTTGATAACCTTCATATGATCCTCCTTGAAATTTTGATTACTCCATAATAAAAGTTTAATAACCTTCCTAATTCTGTTGTGAAATGATGGAGGCTAGATTGTCTCCACCAATATAATAAGAACCGAAGAAAAGAGAGAACACCAGATTTAACGAGGTTCGGCCAATAATGTACCTACGTCCTCAGGACTACAAAATATTATTTCATATAGAAAGGGAAATTACAAGAGCAATAATCAAGCTTATAGGAACAAGCTTTTGGAATTGATTTTCGGATGATATTTCATTATTTAAATAGAAATTACAAGAATATTAAGCATATAAGCATAAGCTTATGAAAATGATTTTTTGGATGGGTGAAGGTACTATGGCTTATAGGCTAGAGGGATAAGAATGAGCTTTGAATTTGCTCATGGTTTTAGGGTTTCGAATTGCCTTTGGATTGTATGGAAGAGCTTTGGATTGAGCTATGACTCTCGGATTGATCACCATTGGAAATGCCATACCCTTCTATTTATAGAAGATAATGGCTATGTATCTTGAACTTACTAAGGGCTAATTGCCCTCATGTAAGTGGCTATATATAAGAGCAATTTGGCTAACTAATGTCTTTGTTACATTAAATCTAATTGCTCCTTGTATTGAATTTAACATAGATCTTTTGGCTTATACTAACTAATCCTTTTATGGTCTTAGTTAGCCCTTCCTTACTAAGTATTTTGTGGCTCTTGTTAAGTTGCACTTAACATGGTGGAAGTACATATACTTTCCATAATTTCCATAACACTCCCCCTTGGACTGAAGACCACTGAAGCACAATACATCATAATTGCTCCCCCTGAATAAAAGAAAACTACCACTTTTGGGGCATCTTAATATTTCTACTGCTAGAAAAATTAATCTTGCATTTTGTTAACTCGCCACATACCAATGTCATAAACAAGTTTCTCAAATGTTGATGTTGGCAATACTTTGGTAAATAAATCTGCAAGATTGTTGGTGGAGCGAATCAATTTAACATCAACTTGTCGACTTTCTTGGAGTTCATGAGTATAAAATTTCGGCAAGATTTTCTTGGTCTAATCATCCTTAATATATTCTCCCTTGCCCTGTGGAACACAAGCGATATATCCTTATAAATTATAATGGGAGAATTTATAACCGGTTTCAATACTTTAGATTTGTGCTATAACAAATCTTAACCAAACACACTCTCTTCCGGCCTCATAGAGGGAGATTATCTCAGAGTGGTTGGAAGATATAGCTACTAGCTTTTGCTTAGTAGAACACCAAGAAATGGTTATATCGTTATAGCGAAACAAGTAACTGGTTTGAGAGCGAGCTTTATGTGGATCAGACTGATACTACGCATTAGAAAATCCTACAAAATTAGTAGTTTTCTTAAAATAACCCCAAAACGGTACATCAGAGATGATAGAAAATATTCTTAACAATATCTCCGTGTTGCCTCAAAACTAAAATATGTCACACATTTACTGCAAAATGCGATATCAGGTTGCATGTATTGTGCCAAATACATTAATCCCCCCGATAGCATTGAGGTATGGTACTTTAGGACCAAACATATCCTCATGAGTTTGTTTAAGACAAAACATGTCCATTTGGGGATCAATTGACCTTATAACCATATGGGTGCTTAATTATATCATTTGCTTTGTGCTCAAACTCTAGACAAAGGCATAATTTGGTTTTTACCAAATCCTCAAACTCCTTTTTCAAATAGCTAGCAGTTTCGGATAACTTTTCAGGAGTTCCAATCACATTTATATCGTCGACGTAAACTGCTACTAAAGCAAATCCAGATTCCGATTTCTTAATAAACATACATGGGTAGATGGGATCTTTTCCTTAATAAGTACACGCTCAAGCGTTGATATCACATGTGGCTGGATTGCTTCAACCCATATAAAGATCTTTTGCAACTTTTGAGAGTAAGTTGCGGGGAGTGTATGCTTTAGACATTTTAAATCCCTCAGGAATATAAATATCAGAATGTATGCTTCAGGCATATTATATCCTTTGAACCATAAGTATGTCATCACAATGTTCATATAACATGTTTATAACTTTACAAGGAAATGAAAGGTAATTGTATTCATCACAAGTGAATACATTTCATTATAATCAAATCCAGTTCTCTAAATGAACCCTTGGGCTATAGGTCGGGTTTTATACCTCACGACCTTATTTTCCTCATTTCATTTCCAAACAAATACCCATTTCAATCCAATGGTTTTATAACCAAATGTCATCAAAGGCAATATTGGCCTAAATAAAAGGAAGCAACCAAGGTCGAGTTGGCTTCCCTTGCCAAAGAATGATGTCTTTGGGGTAACCATACTGTTAAATTTTGATAACCTCCCTAGAAATACCACTATGAAATTTTGGTAATCACATTTTGAAAATTTGATAACCTCTTTATGAAATTTTGATAACCTCTCTATAAAATTTTGTTGACCCCTCTATGAAATTTTTATAACCTCACTTTGAAATTTTGATAATCTTCCTATAAATTTTGATAATCTGATCTCTATGAAATTTCGATAATCACTCTATGAGATTTGATAACCTTTTATCAAATTTTGGTACTCTTTGTCTTTTGTTCTACTTCAATTGTTGGCTTGTGCTCTTTTTGATTCTTGCGAGACTCTTGTAATCTGCTTGCGTTTCTCTTGTAACCTCTTTGCTACCTTTTCATTATCTTAATAAAATCATCTATTGCCTTCCAAAAAAAATCAAATTTTGGTGCTCCTTATGAAATTGAGACTTTTACAACCTTCATATGAAATTTTGATAACACACTAAGAAATTTTGATAACCTCCTCATGAAATATTAGTAACCTCATGAAATTTTGTTAACCACACTATGAAATTCTTATAACCTTGCTATGACAATCTCTTTGATAACCTTTCTATAAAATTGTGATAATCATACTATGGAATTTCAAAAACCTTCCTAAGAAATTTTAATAACCTAATCCTATGAAATTTTGATAACTTCCATATGAAATTTTGGTAACCATACTATGGAATTTTGATAACCTCCTCATGAAATTATAATAACCATCTTATAAAATTTTAATAACGACACAGAGACAAGAAAATCAAAATCATAATATCACCTATTTTTCTAACTCAACAATTTCCAACTGAACAAAGTGAATGAGACAAAACATTACATAACGAAGAGATGGAGTTTCACTAACAATAGTATTATACGTGTTAGTGTTAGTTTAATTCTTTTATTGACATTTAAAAAATTGAAATTAAAAGTAAAATATCAAATTCAAAAAATAATAGTAAAGGAAATTTGAAAGTTCATCAACGAAAATCAATTTGACAAACTTATAATTTATTCTACATTGGAATTTTTAAATAATAAAATTATACTAAATTTTAATAATGCCAATTTAGAAATATATTTGAAAAAAAGGGTACAATTGAAAAACATAAAGTTTGCTATTATTCGTAGAAATATGCATGTTCATAAATGAAAATCAATTTTACAAACTTATAATTCGGTCTAAATTGAAATTTTATAATTAATTTTTAAATAATAAATTTTAATAATGTCAATTTAGAAATATATTTGAAAAAGGGTACAATTGGAAAATATAAAATTTCCCCTCATTCGTACTTTTATATATAGTACTAATTTTTACCTTCACGTGCGTTGCACGTGGCACAACGCGTGTGGACAAAATTAATTTTTAAATACTTAAAAAATAAGAGATCACAAATATTCAATTAAAATAAATATTTAAATAATATAAAATATTAATTAGAACTGATTATCAAAAAACATTGAAAAAAATTTCATGTATTACATTTCTATTCGTAAATGTTTGACCATCCTCACGTTGATCTACATATGATATTTAAAATAAAATATTAATGAATTGTGTTATCCAAATATTAATATAATGAAATTGAGTTTTTTTAAAGTAAAAATTGTGTATGTTCCTTTTTGTTTTTTTTTTTTATTTTCTGACTTGACTAAAACTTTTGTTGAAGACATGGAAATTACCCGAAAGAGTGTCATATATAGTTGTCCATGAGAGAAAACATTTTGCGGCAAATATAGTCAACATTCGGTATCGTTTGTCCTTGTGCTTTGTTGATAGTCATAGCGAAACAAAGACGGATATGGAATTGTTTTCTTTTAAATTGAAATAGATATCCTTCATTTTCAGCTGGTGAAAGTAGAGTTCTTGGAAGAAGAACTTGCTTTCCAACATATTGGCAAAGTTTTTGCACTTGTCTGAAATCACCTCCAAAAACAACCACTTTTCCTCCATAACAAAACATGCAAAAGATACCTAATTTACATACCATTGTTTTCATACTGAAGAAGTTGACATTTAAGCAACTAACTTATTTTTTGTTTCTTGTTGTTGACCTTAATGTTACCATTAGCATTGATATCTTTTGCAATTATTTCTGCCCTTTCCTTGACACTTAAATTAGCATATCTCTTTGTCATGATTCTAACAATTACATAGACCAAAAAATTAGATGGTATTGTGATACTTAAGTACAAAAACTTAACAAAGAAAATATATGATTTTGTTTTGGCCTACAATAACTATTTTTTGCATATTCCAATCAATTGGGGCCAAACGAATACCTTATAAAGGTAATATATATCCACATGCGGTAATTATGATTCATATATACTTAAATGATTTGATATATTGTACGCCAAAAAACTGATTGGTATATTATCTTAACTGTGAGGTTTGTAAGGTAAGTGATTTTCGTTCAATAAGGGAGTCCAAAATCAGCTGCATTAGATATCTGTTCAATAATTAGATAGCTACTTAAGTTGGTATCAAGTGATATTAAAGGTTCTACCTGTCACAAATGGTGAAAGGTGGGTACTTGACCACTGTAAGAAAAGTCAAATAAGAAAAGTGAAGACACTATTCGAGCCTCCCTAATTGAAAGAGAAGAGAAATTCCTTGCGCGCTTCGTCAAGTGAGAGAGAGGATCACATATCTCATGGTTGATTCCAAAACATGCTAGATTTCCAACTTTGTAGGAGTTTGAGAAAACTTTCAAAGTGTTTATTTTATGGGTGATTGAAGGAGTCTTGACTCAAGAATAAGTGTTATAATTTAGTTAATAATGACAGAATTCTCTGTTAAAGTAATAAAAATAGTTAATGCAACTTGGCGTGCGTGTATACGAACTACAATGAGAGTGTGGGATCAAAACAACTCTCAGCCCTAAGCAAATGTCCCTTCGGTTCATGTATTTCAAATTACATCTACTGGCCATATTCAAAAAGAAATCAGTGACATTGCATTGATGTGAAGCGGAGTTTTGTGATTGTTCTACACTTCTCCTGCATAATACCTCTTATAATCAGTACTTTGATTGTGCAATGAAGTACTGCTCTGGTTTAAGGTTAGCTTATTCGGAGGATTATATATATATATATATATAAATCAATTCAAAATTATTACATATTCTTTTTACTGATTGATTCAATTCTTCCAGGAATTGGGCTGTTTAATTCTAGAATTCAAGATACATAATATAGGTGAGCTGTTTAATTCTACAATTCAAGATACATATTATAGATTAGCTTTAGCTGTAATTGATAGGAAAAAGGGGCATAAAAATTGTTAATTAAGCTATAATAATTTGGATGTTAGCATTAATTAAAAGTTTGGCCCTTAATTTTCTACATTAATTTGGGATGAAATCAAATTATAATTAGTTACATCTAAATCAATGTGAAAAGTTTCACCAAAACCAAATAGATATTGGAGCTTTCATATTAAAACAAAATGATTAATTTTTACAAAAATCATCATCTTCTAGGAAAAACATAAAGATGGAGAGCCACCCTTCATATGAAGTGTGAACATTGTCCTGTAAGATGCAAATTTGGTCTCATCAACTAATTTTAAGCGGAAGAAACGAGGAATGGCAGTTGAGACAATCTTCATCTTCCTATAAGCAAAATCCTTGCCTAAGAAGTTCGAGGACGCGCTTGCAAAATAAAACCAACCCTATAAATACCAAATACTAATTTAAATTGACATGCTATAAGAAGTTATACATGACAAATTCATATAAACATATTGGAAATTCTATAGTCTTCTTCATGGTATTCTCTAGTCTTCTTGTCAATTGTTCTTCTTGTCTTGATTTTTCTTTTGTGCCTTAAACTCCTTTCATATCGAGTATTGACTATTCCTAACATATCGAAGCCTTAGTTTCTTCAATCATCATGTATTTCTTCTTATTCTGGGAAAAAAGGAAAATATATATTTTATAAATAATAAGATTGAAAAATAGATAACAGAACCAATTAAGGGTTCTAGAGACGGATGTAAGGATGTAAAGCAAGGTTCTTTTTCTATAAGTGAATGCAAGCTCAATAGAAACAACAAATCCTCAGTATTTATTAGCTATTAATGAAAACTGAAAGTAAATTCTGAAATCACAAACGTGTTTACCCTAAAAGATTGTAAATACATGTAGTTAAATGCACTAATTTTTTTTAACTACAGATAATTAATATAATATATTGATTAATGAATACTACAAGAAAATTAAAATACTTTTAGTATAATGGCAGTATAGAAATATATTTGACAAATAAGGGTATAATAGGTGATTCAAAAGTTTTATAGGTGAACGTACTTTTTAATATAGTATAGATAAATATATTTGGAGAAACTATTGATTTTGTCTCATTTCGGCCCAATAGGCTCGTTTGAGCCCATGAAGTCCAAATTGTCAAGCCAGATGTCTTGAAGTCTAAATCTGATATTCTTAGGCCCAATTCGTTAATATGGAAGCCCAAAGAAGGAGTTCAAGTCCAATCAGTAATTATGATGTAATAATGATTCAGCTCTGATGCAGCATTGTTAAATTCTATTCAAAGTACTTCACAAGAGCAGTATTGGAAGATAATTCATAACTTTTGATCCAGAGTTCAGAATAATGCAAATGAGGTACCGTTGGAAAGAGGATGAGATCTACAACTTCCATGTTTATCTCGAGACCTAATTCTATCGTTTCGGCGGATGATTTTGCCCTTGAAATTTCTGTACAAAATTGATCTTCTCCTAAACCGACTTGGAGAATGTTTTGGACGAAAATTCAGATGTTAAAGATGATGTGGGACATCCCTATTGGCCACATTGGATCCTAATTAATAAGGATAATCTAAATTTCCATTACTTTAATAGTGGAATGATTAAAATTAAAATATTATTTAATAATGGTAATTTAGAAATATATTTAAAAAAAAAGGATACAATCAGAAAACATAAAGGTTCCCTTATTCGTACTTTTATATATAGTATAAATGAGTAAAACTTCCTTTGGGCATTCCATTTTCATCATAACTTCCATTGCTTCCTTGTATTTTATTAATGCAATTATGTCAAATCGATTATATATAATAGTTCAAAATCATCTTTACTTGGTAAGTAATTCGCATCAATTTTTTTTTTTTGCTACAAAAGAACTAGAAAACATAAATTAGGGCCTTAAAACACCCTCCCCTATCCTAGGAGTTGCACCGGATGTTCATCAACACCAGCTCACAACCGGAGGATTATCATGAGCTAAAGTAGCCAATAGATCCGCACATCTATTACCCTCTCTGTAGATGTGCCTAATCTTTGTAATCCATCCCCCCTGTATAATCTCATAACAGTCACGAACCAAGGTGTAGCAAGGATGAGAAGAGTCTAACTGATCCTTAAGAAATTGAACAACCACAGCAGCATCCATCTCTATCACCAAAGAAGCAATATTCATGGACTTAGCCATTAAAAGGCCTTGCCGAATACCCCATAGCTCCGCACTCAAACTATCCGTAGTGCCTATATTCAACATAAAGCCCTTAACCCAACCGCCATTGCTGTCTCGAATCAAACCCCCTGCCGAAGCTTGACCATCATGAGCCCTCCGAGAGCCATCCATATTAAGAATGAGAATACCAGGAATATGAGGCTTCCATTTTACTACCCTCGGTGCTGACAGCGATTTCGCAAAACCCGCATTCCATGCCATAGCGGAATCTTGCGCCAACTTCACTGCATACGCCACTATACTATCAGCACTTGGTACAATCCCTTGAAAAACATTTTATTTCGAGCCTTCCAAAGACTCCAAAGGACCGAAACAAAAAGCAAATCCCATAACACAGATTGGGAATCCAAAATAGATGGAGTCCCTCGGGTAGCATTACTCCGGATCCAAACACGAAACTCTTGATCACTCCGAGCATCAAGCCCATACCTATGATACAAACTACTCCAAACACCCTCTGCAAAAGGACAACCTCGCAATATATGATCAATGATTTCAACATCCCCCTCACACAGCGAACAACCTATTTCCGTTGTCAAGCCCTTTCGACTCCGCACTGCATTAGTATTCAAACAATTAAAAAAGGCAAGCCAAAGAAAGAACCTGATACGTTCTGTTGTACGCAACCTCCAAATCCAACTACAAGAACCAACCAAATCATCATGCCGAAACAAATTAGCTAAAACACCGTAAGCTGATTTCGTAGTAAAACAACCCGACTTGTCCCAAGCCCATGCGCACCTATCTCCTTCCAATGAGCTAGTGAATCAAGGAATAGCTCTAATCTCTTCTAATTTCAAGTTGGAAAGAAACGGTCTCAAAGCATTTAAATCCTATTCACCATCACTTGTCAAAATAGATGCTACTTTAGTATCACGAGCAAAAGAATCAGCATCAAAAGGCAAAACATGATTAATTAAGGGACCATCACCTACCCACCAATCGAACCACAAACTCGTTGAGCGGCCATCCCCTATAGACCACTTGGTACCCTGTCGAATGCACTCAACTGTTTTCCGAATACCTCACCAAGTAGAAGATTGTCGACTAGTATATTTACTATTCACGAACTCAACCCCCTTCAAATATTTTTCCTCAAAAATCTCAGTGTATAAAGAATGTTGCCTCATTTGTAATTTCCACCCTGTTTTAGCTAACATTGCTACATTGATCAATCTGGCTTTCCGAAGCCCCAATCCTCCATTACCTTTTGGACGGCACACTCGATCCCAATTTACCAAATGATTATGTGAGTTTTCAACATCACCACCCCATAAGAAATTTCTACTAACCTGATCCAACTTTTCACAAACGGAAACAAGTAATAAAGCAGTTTGCATGGTGTAAACTGGAATGCTACTAAGGGAGGACTGAATCAACGTTCGTCGGCCTGCATAACTTAGCACTTTACCCTTCCAATTAGCCAATTTCTTCAACACTCTATCAATCACATAACTGTAGGTAGACCGAGTTACCTTTGTATGAATAATGGGAACCCCAAGATAAGTGCCCAAATCCTGGCCCAATGGAATGCCACAAAGAGAACTCAACCTTCCCGCTTGCTGCCTGGAGATATTTGGCGATACCCAAAGCTTAGATTTGAGTAAATTCATCTCTAAACCAGAGGCCTTGCCAAAGTCTAACAACACATCCATAATAAGCTTCACCTACTCCTCCGAAGCCGATCCAAATAACATCAAATCATCTGCAAAGAACAAATGAGATAGTTTTGGACCTGACCGACATGATTTGACAGGCACCCACTGCTTTCTATCCACCCTTTCCAAAATCATATGAGAAAGCCGCTCCATCGCCAAAATAAATAAATATGGCGATAAAGGATCACCTTGTCGAAGACCCTGCTGAGGTTTAAAACTAGGCAAAGCATCTCCATTCCAAATGATAGACAAATCAATATTAGTAACACAAAACATAATCAAACTAATAAGCTGAGTAGGAAACCCAAAAAAATTCAAAACCTCATGAAGAAACTCCCAGCTCACATTATCATATGCTTTTTGCAAATCAATCTTCAAAATCATAGCACCCTTTCTCCCTTTTAAATTACTCAAAGTATGAACTATCTCCTGAGTAATCAAAATATTGTCCGTAGTACTTCGACCAGCCAAAAAACTGTTCTGAAATGGACCAATAATACGCTGGAGAATAGGTCTCATCCGATTCACCAAGACCTTAGATAAAATCTTATAACAAGTATTAAGCAAGGTTATCGGACGAAAATCCTTCACAGATGTCGGATTACTACCTTTCGGAATAAGAACCATGTGTGCATGTAGCAGGTTAACATCAATCTTGCCTGAAGTAATAGCCTCATCAACAAATTTCAACAGGGACTCTTTAACAGTAACCCAATTACGTTGATAAAAAATAGGTTGAATACCATCCACCCCAGGGGCTTTAAGGCCCTTCATTGAAAACGTGGCCAACCGAACCTCATCAAAAGAAGGGTGCTTAACCAGCTCCAACTTCTCTTCCTCCAAAACACACATCGCAAACTGATTAAAAGATGAACTAAGAGACTCCTTTTCCTTTTTACCAAACAACTCACTATAAAAACTCACAACATGCGAACTCAACACATTTTGTTCTGTACACCAAACATCCCCAATCGACAAGCCCACAATTAAATTGCGATTTCGTCGAATAGCAGTAGTGAGATGGAAAAAACGAGTGTTCCTTTCGCCATTGAAAACCCACTCCAATCTAGACTTTTGTAACCAAAATAATTCTTCTTGCTCCAATACCGTATACAACTCCTCTCGTAACTGAATTTCCAACTTCTGGAGAAAAGTAGAAGTAGCAAAATCCTCGAAATTTGGAGCTCCTCGGATCCTTGCCAAAAACTCTCTTTCTATGAAAAATATTCCTAAACACATCCACCTTCCAGGCCTGAACATCTTTAGTAACTTCCTCAATAGCCTGAGATAGAGACCCTTCACCACGAGACCAAGCAGCTGCAAAGACCTGAGAGAACTCCGGATGAGTGAGCCAAGCCGCTTCAAAACGTACGGGTCTATTTTTAAGTGGCGCCTTTTGGATACAATTGAAATCCAAAAGAATCGGATGGTGATCTGAACATAAACAAGGCAAATTCATGATTTTGGCATCCGTAAGTTCCGTTAAAGCAGCCAAATTCCAAAGTACCCTATCAAGTTTTTCCTGTAATACAACTCGACCACCCACTCGTCTTCTCCAAGTGAATTTCGACCCTGAAGACCCCGCATCTAACAAGTTACAATCATTCCACCGATTTCGAAACTTCAGGACTCGATTAATCAGAAAACTAACATCATCTTTTCCATCCCATCTCTCCTCCAAGGCTGCGAAATCATTAAAATCCCCGAGAACAATCCAAGAAGAAGAAATAGAAGCAGAAAAATCTTTCAAATCACGCCAAAAAATATCCTTAAATTGGGTTTGAGGCCGCACATAAGCAAATGAAACCATATGCTGTACTCCCTTATACAAAATACTCGTATGAATAATTTGAGTGGAAAAAGAATGCACCGTTAGATCAGTTGTTGCAGCATTCCAGAAAAGAACAATTCCTCCTGCCATGCCTTCCGTTGGAACCTCAAAATAATCTGAAAAACGAAGATACTTCGCCACTCTCTTGACAACCTCAGTATTCACCTTCGTTTCCAATAAACATAAAACTTCAGGCTTGTACAACTTCAACAATTCTTTACAGGTCCTCCGAAAATTAGAGTAACCTAAACCCCTGCTATTCCAGGTAATTATCTTCATAAAACAAGGGAAGAAGAATTCTGTTGGACTAAACCAACGTCAATCATCATCTGCTCTTCAGAAGCTTCAACTACAAAACCATCAGTCCCATTTAACCTCTCTTCGTTCCCCTCCACTTCCTTTTCCTCTAAAGAAACCGCAGGAACACCAGACTCATTTGAAGGAGGATTTTGCGGTGGAAGAATTGAGGGATCAGAAGTCAATTTCTTTCCCCCATCAGACTTCGAAAACTCCATAGCCACCACAGAAGCTCCCTCATTAGTTGACGACCTCGTAGTGAAAGAAGCTGTTGAGATTTCCATTACACCATCCATAACAGGCCCATGTAATTTACTCCCAACAAGCTCCTCCAAACGTTTAGCATCAAAGGTAACAGGCCTATAATCACCTGCCTTAAAAGAGAAACCCGGAGGAGGCCCAATTACCTTATTGGGCTCAAAGACAGAATAAGCTTTAGGAAGATCTGCATCAGACCGAGAGGAGGAAGCAACACCCTTTGATTTCGCCTTAAATCCCTCTTTACCTGAAGATTTAGACGATATATTAATGCCATAATCTTTCTTGGGTTTCCACTCTTTCCTATCATACTTGAACGGACCATTCTTCACAGAAGAGAATTCTTCCACTAATTTCTCCTTTTTCTTCTCCACCAAATCCTCCTTGACATTCTTGAAGTGATTAAAACGATTCCTAGAATCATGCCCAGGATCACTCCTAACTGTTGACTTGCCTTTCTCAACAGTTTCCTGCACTGGTCGGCGACCTCTCTGTTGGGCAATCATCCATGGATCAAAACTTGCATTTGTCGATGTTTCCACCACCTGAGATGGAGTCTGATCAGAATGACTAGGCACTGAACTAGCGGCATTAGTTGTACTCTTACCCGAAGTCATGGAACAAGCATCCCTTCTATGACCAAACTGGCCACAACTAAAACAAATTAAGTGTAACCCTTCATACTCAATTGCTTGAACCATGGTGCCAATGTCTACCGACGACCTCAACGGAACCGACAGATCCAACTCCACGCAAACTCTTGCGAAACCACCCCTAACTACACTCTCCGCAGTTTTGTCCAATCGAATCACTCTGCCAACTTTCGATGCAATTCTTCTAATCGCCATATTAGTGTAATACTCCAAAGGCAATTGCGGTAGTCGAATCCAAGCTACAATGGATTTGATAACATCTGAATTTGGTTTGAAATTATGTGTCCATTGCCGAACTGTGAGATAATGCCCACTGATCACCCAAGGACCACCATCCAGAACATGTTTACAATCCTTCCTCTTCTGAAATTTAAAACAGAAGTAATCGTTACCAAGATCAATAATTCTGTATTTGCCTTCAATACGCCATAGTTGTTGAACTCTTGATGAAAGAGCTTTGAAACCAAGGATTTTGCCAAGCAATTTCACGATCAACGCATTGTTCCATGGTTTCCTTAATTCACGTTTCTCCTCGATTGAGAATCGAACCCATGAATCAGAATCCTCCCCCTCTTCTCCATCCGATACAGAATCCTCAAACATAATACTATCATCCCCTCCATCAATCTCAGTCCAGTCCTCCCAAGTAGACTCCTGGACAGGCACACTTCGAGTACCCCGATCCCTATAAGAAACATTACTAGATTCCAAAGGAACCTTGGGCGCAGGAATCTCAGCATCCAATTCCTCCTCCCCTTTGTCAAGACCATCCACTGGACCCTCCTCAGCCCTTCGTTTCTTATATTTCTTCTTACTCCGACGAATAGCCTCATCCGCGAGATCCGTAACCAATGGAGAGGCCGGCGGCGTACTCTCCATTTGAAAAAAAGAATACTATAGGATTTGTCTAATTGAGGTAGCGGTCTAAGTGAAAAAGTATCAAAGGGAGTTAGAACATTCAAAACGTTCTTCCTTTAGTAATTCGCATCATTAAAATAAGGATTTATATACAAAACGTAAATGAACTAATTATAATGATTAAGTTTATTTAACATGATTTTATTAGAAACTAATTTGAATATAAATGTGGAAAGTTTCCGGTACAACACAACTTGATTCAAATGAGTTAAAATCCAATGTGATTTTAAAATATTGGGAGTTTGTACCGATAAAGATGTTGCGAATTAAACAATAAAGATAAAGTTTAAAAGAACAAACAAGAACAAGAAGATTTTACGTGGTTCGATCAATGTGATCTATATCCACGGGCAGAGAAAGATTCTTATTAATTTGGGAGAAAATCATACATCAAGAATACAAGATTTCGACCCCTTATATAAACTTAGGGTACTTAGTTCCTATTCGGCCTTCAAGTTGGTGTCCGACATGTATATGGGCTGCTCGATGGGTCTTGCTGGAACAGACAGGGTTCGGGTCTCTCTCAACAAAAGAAATACAGATAATATGGAGAAGAGTATTAGATATAGTAATTTAATTTCCAACTCCTTAAGCCCACTCCTAACTGTGCTTTTATACCCATAGGCAAAAATCTAACTATTTATATCTATTAATTAATCTAGCTTTAAGCTTAGATAAAACAATCTTTTTTTTTTATATTATATACAATTAGATTAAACAATCTGTTTCCTACCAAATTATTCTGAATGGGTGTTCTCCAACCCTTCAAGCCAACCAAAAACCCGAGACAGGGTGATTCCATATCTCCATATCTTTTCATTCTCTGTCAGAATATCCTCTCCTTAATGCTAATGAAGGAACATGATAATGGATCAATTGAAGGCACTAAAATTTGCAGAACAAGCCAGCCTATTAATCATCTCATGTTTGCAGATGATAGTTATCTTCTCTTCAGGGCAAACATTCAGTCTTGTAGAAATGTTAAGAGACTCATAGACAAATTTTGCAAACTCTCACGACAGAAATAAACCTCAATAAATCTGAATTGCTTCTAAGCCCTAATTGCCCACAACAACACAGAAGATGGTATACAGACATTCTAATTAGAGTTAAAGAAGTTCCCACTGCAGGGAAGTATCTTGGAGTCAACCTTGGTTTACTCAAAAGAAGTAAGGAATTCTTCTAGCCCTTAGTGGACAAATTTAATTCCAAGCTGCAGCAAGGTTGGAAAGCTCAACTACTATCTCCAGGGGGAGACTTATTCTCATTAAGTCGACCTCGGTCAACCTACCAATTCATCAGATGGCGTGTTTTAAAGCACCCAAAGGAGTATGTGACTCTATTGATAATGTCACTAGGAACTTCTAGTGGGAGCACAAAAGTGATGAAAGAAAACTGCACATGAAAAATTGGGAGTCTCTGTGCAAACCAAAAGGAGTATGAGGATCGGGAATAGGAAAACCGAGCATATGAATGAGGCTTTGCTAGCAAAACAAGCGTGGAGGATTATTGAAAAGCCTAAGTCTCTGTTAGCCACCCAACTCAAGGCAAAATACTATAGAACTAAAGCTTTTACAGAAGTCATTCCTAAGCAGGGAGATTCATGGATGTCGACTAGTATGCTGGAAGGGAGAAATGTTTGTCTCAAAGGAATTGAAGTGCAAACATGGTCAGGTGATAAACTACTTATTAGAAATGGTCGACTTGAGATCGGACCTGAGTAAGAACAACACCCTCAAGGGGGAATGCCTGCCAGGAATGTTCGTTGTCTAAGAAACAAAACTTCGAATGAATGGCTTGTAAGTATTCTTCTTAATGATGAGGAAGTGGAAAATCTGACTAACAGAACTGTGTCTATCTATGGGGGAGAAGACATGATAGTTTAGAAGAACAGCTTCAGATGGGTTTCTCTGTTAAGTAAGCTTATAAAGTCATCATCAATGAGGAGTTAGGGGACACACTCGACCTCACACATAGGTAGAGTGGGGAAAATTGTGGAAGCTTAAAATTCCTTTCAAGATGATCATTTTCCGCTGGAAGATCTGCACAAACAGTCTTCCTATAAAGACTGAACTAATCAAAAGGAATATTGGCAATAACAAAGAATGTAGCTTCTGTGATCAGTGAGAGGAGTCTCTGGAACATCTCTTTTGGCTTTGCCCCCTGGCGAGAACAGTGTGGTTTGGATCCAACTTAAAGCAGTGGATATTTCAATGGCTAGCTTGTGATGACCTCAATAAGGAGGAACACTGATGGTTCTCCACCACTTTTACCAGTACTCTTTGGTTGATATGGATCTATAGAAATGAGTGTCTTTCAAGGAGCTAGACCAAACCCGCATGGACTACTCCTTAGGACACAACAACTTGGCAATACTATACAAGAAGCCTAGACAAAAGATGTGATCAATCAACAGGATGGAAGAATTGCATACCAAAGGCCAAAACAGGGTCGACAACTGGCTCGAATAGGTAACCTTCCACTGATGAGAGCAAACGAATGGTGCCTCTTCATGGAGATTATAAAAAAACCCGTGAAGGAATTTCATATGGAGGAGCAGCTCTAGTTAGGAAAATAAGCGGGGAAATAATGCTTCTGGTTAGAAGTTTTTAGGCCAATAGTAAGATCATGGCCAGACTACTCCAAGCGAGATCCATACTAGCCAGACATCACCACCATGGAGTGAGCTGAATCTGGTGTAAGGATGTGGCCAAAACGTGGGGGACTATTCTTGAAGGCAGTGCTACAGTCCATTGGAAAATGCTACTAGCAATGCAGGATGTTAAGAACCTGGCACAAACCTTTGAAGCCATTGGTCTTTTTTCAAGTCAACACCCCTTAGCTAAGGAGACAAAAGAGGCAGCAACAAAGGCGGCAATGCATCAGCTCTCCTACTCCTATCCTTAATTTTGCTAACTCATTTTGCAACATTTTGCTTATGTACCAAAAAAAAAAGAGATTAAACAATCCGGTCCATAATAATATTGGATTTTATCAACCGGTAAGGAGAGCCAACGTTAGCCATCAAATCAATGTTAAACATACTTCATGTTCTATTGGAATTAGTATTCACTAATTAAAAAGATATAATATATATATAAACGAGCTAAGTGAATGGATCGGATAAAGTTGTTTCTTTTAGGTTCATTTGGGAAAAATTTTAAACGACACTCCTCCTCCACATGACATCAACTAGATTGATGCCCGCGCAAAATGGCGCGGGTTGTATATTTTTAATTTTGAAATTATTATATTTACATTTATTCAGTTGATTTTATGTAGTATATGATAATTAAAAAATTAATTTAATACAAAGAAATGTTGATTTTATATCTATTTTGTTAAACTTGAATGGTTCGAATTTAATACAAAGATAACAACGTTATAAGAGTACGTAAATAAGAAACCGCTCATACTTTAAAAAAAAAATTAGTATCCATTTATAATTTTAGATAATTATATTCGAGGAAAACATACAAACAAAGATGTTTCTATAGTTGATAAAAAATAAAAATTATTATTATAGTTGATCCAAGATCAGAACGACTTGAAACCTGAATGATTCAATAGCCGGATGGTTGGAGACTTGAGACACAAAAGTCTAATTAATTTAGTGAGAAAAGAAAACTAAAAGGACAATAATATAATCTTTTAAGAATCTATCAATAGTTTGAGACAATAATATCTTGGGAAAATATAAACAAAAAAAATTAACACTAACAAAAAAGTTTTGAGAGTCTATAAAATGTTAAATAATTATTAGAGTTAAATTGTATCTATTAATAGTTTGAGACAAAAATATTTGTGAGAAAAAGTTTAGAGACTCGACAAAACGTACAAAATTATTAAGATAAAATCCGAGATCTAAACGATTTACAACTCGATTGATTCAAATTTAATACAAAGAAATCAACATTATAAGAGTATGTAAATAATAAATCGGTCATACTTTAAAAATAGAAAGGAATAATATTTTTTTCAGTACCTATTAATAGTTTTAGACAATTACATTCATGAAAAATACAAAAAAATAATAACAAAAATGATTTGAGAGTCAATAAAACATAAAAATTTAGGGTAAAATCCAAGCTATTAGAAAATGAAACAACCCAAAAAATAATACAAATAAAAAAGCTTAGAGAGTCGATAAAACATAAAAAAAAAACCATCAGGAAAAAGTATGGATGGCAGTGATTCGAATATCTGCCAAAATCTTAATATCCAAATCCGTATCCATTTAGGGGGCATTTCGTTAGAATCACCCCTTAGATCACTGGTGATCTTAGATTACCTAGAGGGGTAGTCGGGGTTAATTCAGATTACCACACCCAAAAAAATGCAACATCTGCAAATGAAACAGGTTGATCTTTAAATTGTGATATCTGAATCTGCCGTTTGTCTACCTATTTTCTAAAAGTAATATCCAAGTCGGCTTGGCCACCGCGTGCGCTCTGCCTAATCCGTTTATGGAGCAGATATCCATTGAAAATTCGAACTCAAATTCGAATCTGACTAACCATAATTTAAAGATCAATAATTTGTCTAAATTGACTTAATTTATAAATTTGAAATTCGATAACAAAAACATAATGGATTATGTCATATTGGCTTCAATAACTAATTATAATGGGCTTCTGAATGTATTAAATGGATTAACTTAGTGGATCTGGATCAGATAACCGTTCCAAATCTGTTTGTATAAACAGATTCGGATATATAGCAGATACTTGAGGGATAATATGCGCCAAAGCTTCGAATCCGTCACGGATAGTAGTTTCACTATCCAAATTCGCTCTGTATCCATATATGACCATTCAAATCTGCCCTAAATGGATTTGGACAAATTGAATATCCTCCTCCGAGATCCAAACGGCAATTGTCCGAGACACAAATGGTTGGAGACATGAAACACAAAACTCCAATGTAGTAAATGGAAAAAATTTTGGAAATCCAAATTAATTTACTGCATATCCATATATCGTGATCCAAATCTGCCCTAAATGGATTAGAACGGATTGGATATCTGCCTCCGAGATCCAAACGGAGATTGTCCGATACAGAAATGGTTGGAAACATGAGACACAAAAGCCCAATATTGTAATTAAAAAAAACCTTCCACGTGTCATCAAAATAAAGAGAGACTTGGCATTCAATTAGGGGGAGAATTTATTATTCATGGGTATGTGTCAAGCAAAGGGGTAAACATTCATATCTTTACTTGAGCTTACTTTTATATATAACTAGTCCATGACCCAAATGCTATCGATTATTTGAATGGGCTATTGAATCCCCTTGGAGACCCTGGAGATCAAATTCAACATCGAATTCTTTTGAAGCCTTTAATTCTTTCCAATGGAACTCTTGTTGAAAACATAAGAAATCCTCCTAGGGTTGTTATTGCAAGAAAAAGTGTCGGTGCGATGTTGCACCACTGCGTCAGTTATATAATTGGGTTGATAATGAAAGAACTAACGATCAATTCACAAGTATAGAGGTTGAATTCAGTATTTGCACATGACCTCCTATTTGGTTGACTATTTGTTACTCATAATTCCTTTTTTACTCATCGTTGTGGGTGCAAAACCCACCATTTCCGCGTCTTCAGGGTCTACATTCCTCAGCCCCTCTACAAAGATTTCATAATTCTCCTTTGAGTTGAGGAATCTAAAAACATCATCTTCAACCCTGTTTATTTTGACTTTTGGCTTAAATTTACTGTTAAAAATCCGTTTTTAAGGTTTCTGGAAGCTTGTATCGGAAGGAATTGGATTGGGTTGGATGTGGGGTTAATGGCGGATGAGTTACCGTACCGAGTTCGTTCGTACCCTTTCTTTTTTGGCTACATGTTATAGAGAGGATGGAATATGAACAAGAAGAGAAGGAAGCACAAAACGGTGCGGTTCAACTTTTGTAGGCGTTTTGGGCTTAGGCCGACCCAACAACAATTAGAACTTAATCTCAATTTAAAAAAAAATCGGAAAATCAATTTAAAAAAAAGGGTAATATAACGAGAGTATTTTGAATTTGGTACGATTGTTAATCTAAATTACTCAAAAGGATATTAAATTTTTACTAGGGTTACGCAACGGGCTAGGGATTTTAAGTTCGGTGATGGTTAAGTGATGTGTAGGAGTTGGTTAGTTCTTACATAACAAATTAACATGATATGATAGTTAATGAGAATTAAATGTTAAGCAGTTCAAAGGATCATGAATGGAATAATAATTAAAGATAATCATGATAAGCATATAGTAACACATAGAAATAGTAAAATACAGAGTAATAACATGAGAATGGTTTTAATTGTATAGATTTGAATGAATTATGTTTTTTTAAGTATTCGTGTAAGTATCATATCAAATCGTTTTTGTACCAAAATGAATGAATGACTTGGTTTAATAGTAATGAGATATACAACATGTTCCTTCTATCGAAGGACTTAACCAAGGGAGACTGAAGTTCGGTCATGGTTAAGTGATGTATAGAGATTGGTAAATGTCTGAATGCATCACAAACATGATTTTATAGTTAATGGGTATAAAAGGTTAAGCAGCTAAAGGGATCATGAAAAAATAATGATCAAATATGACAATGGTAAACATATAGTAACAAAGAGAAATAGTAAGACATGGTATTATATGAGGTGAAATGTAAAGCATTGTAGATTTGAAGGGAAATTTTATGTGAGGTTGAAAAGCTTAACATTAAAGAAACTTAATTAATCAAGTAAAAGGCACAATAATGCTACTTTAAACTTAAAAGTGTTTATGGTTATTAAGAAAATGAAAGTTATTACATCCACGGTTAGTGGAGTTTAATAGATTGTACAAATGGGGTTAAAGTGTTGGCATGTATCTTTTTAATGTATATTTTTTAATAGTAAGTACATAATTAATTAAGAAATTAATGGTGTATGTGTTACTTTTTTAACATGTATGTGCAGTATAAAAATTTCACTAACAATGTATTATACAGTTGTTTACTAAGAAGACATAATAATGTTTTTATAGAAATTATAAAGATTTAGTATTATTTTTTCTACGAATTATAAAGGTTTTACATATATGAGTAGAATAAAGATTTAGTAATACTTTTATATAAATCATATTACAACTAAACTTTGTATAAGATAATGTTCATTCCTTATCATTTTTGTTGCTAATTAAAATTCATTTATTATGTTACTAATAAATTATTTACAAATAAATTAGAATTTTAAATTATAACTTAGAAATCTGAATCAATTTTTATGCAACGTACGTACAATGCACAGGTTTTAATCTAGTTAGATTATTATTTAATAGCTAGTTTTTTTTTGGCCAAAATTAATTATCTAGTTAGATTATTAATTTTGATGCTGCTAATAAGAATGGGGAATGAGGGTTTGGTCCTGTTTACAGGTATCATCTACCCCCCCCCCCCCATTCCCCCCCCCCCCCCCCTTTGCCCACTCTCCCTTCCCGCGATTTGTTTTTCAAATCATATGAGCTTGGGTTTTGGGTTATCGTGGGTCGGATTGACCCGACGATAGACCCAAGCCCGAACTTTTACTATATATACCTCCACTCTAGCTTTCCCTTAACCTCCATTCCTTTGCCAGTCTCTGTTTTACTTGTTACCAGTCCCTGCTGCAATTTATCCTTCTTTTGAAAGTTGTTCTTTTCACCTTCTCTTCTCTTTCTTTATCTCTCTTTTTTTTTAAAGTTTCCTTTGCCCAAAGCCTTAACCCAAAAATGAATGCCGAAGAAAACGCCTCGAGGAATGACTATGATTCCCTCTGCAATATCTGTGGCAAAGCTTTCAAGAGCTTTGCTCTTGTTCTGAAGCACCAGAAAGAAGACCATACCAAAGCGGAGACCAAATATAAGTGTGACCTATGCAAAAGGGGGTTTCCGACCCGAGCGGCTCGGATCGAGCACCGCGATTATGGCCATTAAGGCCATGTACCTACTCTGCTCACCTTGGCGGCTTCCTTTCTAGATTTCTGTTGGTTTTTTTTTAAATTCTCACGTTTTCTTTAATAAGCAATAGCTCTCTCAAGATTTTACTATACAATGCATATTTTTCATAAAAATATATAGACGGGAATAATTTAAGGCTTATAACTGATGTTATTTTTCATAAAAATTTGGATTATGTTATAAGACACAGGAACAATGTCGACGCATTGGATATTAATGGTTCGTAGTCACCTCTAAATTGAAGACGCTCGTGAAAGAAGATCATCCCCAACCTTGAGGCTTATTCGGACCGAGCATATCTTGTGGAATCATCCATGGGGAATCTATTCTCCATTCATAGGAGATTGGGAGATGATTTTTTAACCAAGAACTTCCAAGTTTTGAAGATGGTTTTGGACGATAATGGTATTTTTTGGAGAGGGAAGAGGTAAAGAGTATTGATGGGGATGTGGTTTTTGTGGGTGATAATGGGACTTTAGCTGTTTGGACTGGGTATTTTTCTCAAGGGCAGCCCAACTCCATATATTTCACTAATGATTACATTGAGTTTCATGGACCACATGTGGCATTATTTGGTCATCGAGACAATGGCATTTTCCATTTGGAAGATGGAAGCTTTGAATAACATTACCAATTCCAACCTTCACACAAGCGCTTGCCTCCATACATTTGGATCCGCCCACCAATTCATTATGTGTTGTAGCTTGCCAGCACAACTAAGTTAAATTGGTAAGATAGTGTGCAAATTCTTCTCAAGGAGGCAAATAAAAGCTTTTGGAAAAATATGCATTGTATAGTAAAAACTTGAAAGAGATATTGCTTATTAAGTTGTCTATAGACTATATCTATATATGCATAGAATTAAGACAAACTGAGTAGTTTATATGCTTTTCCTCTCCCTCTTTTGGTATTTAGTATGTTTGATAATTAGGCACCAATTCCTGAATATATAAGACAACATTTTCAAATCTGTCTATTTGGATTGGATTTCAATGCAGGATATGAAGCGTTATTGATTAATTGCTTCTATAATTATTATTATTAAAGTGAAAACTATTACTATTTGAGTAGTAATGTACCCAAAAAAATTGTAGTCTCACTCTTATTAGTATAAATAATAAACTATGAACAATGCCTGTAAGGGTAGGGCTTATGGATGGGCTAGTCAAGGTATATATTTTCGGTCTTTGGGGGTCGTATCACTCTTATTAGTATAAATAATAAATTATGAACAAGGCCTGTAAGGGCAGGTGTTTTGGATGGGCTAGTCAACGTATATATTTTCGGTCTTTGGGGCCCAATATATATATATACATAACATATACATGTAAAAACAAGATGGATTTATCATAGAGGCCAAAAGAGATTTTTATGGCACAAACTTTTAGCAATTTCATAAGACCCAATTAGAGTTTAAACTAGACTAGAAGTTGAATTGCTCGTAAATTCGAGTTGTACTTTTCAGTTGGAGATGAAATTAATCATTACCTTAATCCAAACTATCTGATCAGTTCATAGTTCATACCCAATTCCAAGCTTAATTCACTATTTACTAACCACATTAAAAAAATGATACATAGTAATAATATATTGCACTCAACTGAAACAGAACAAATATAATGTGAGATTTGGGAGCCTTTCACAAAGAGAAGAGAGCCAACCAAAAAAGAGAAAAAGAAAATACTTACAAGAAATGTCAAGAAGGGAAATGTGGTAAAGTTGAAGTCACTCAAGCCTTCACGAGACGTGACTCTATAATTCCTTAAAGAGAAGTAGACGTTGAGGGTATCTCCCTAAAAATGGAAAGAAAAATATGATGTTTACTTACTGTAGCTGAGAGAAGGAGGAGGAGATATGAGACTTGTTTTCATGCTTTTATTATATCATTTTGATCAGAGCTTTGGCCATCAGAGTTCTTTTTTTTTTGGTTGAGTGGCCACCAGAGTTCAATTTTACAAGCACACCCTTCCTGCCACGGCCCACTTCTCAAGTTTGTACCCTACCCCCACCACCGTCAGCTCTTCAAAGGTATAGTCTTGATTTTGATATTCGATCATCTCAAGGGAGTTCAATAAACGTGAAAATTCATTTTCAACCACACCATGACATCATAGGCATTACTTTTCTATTGCTTGTTTTGGGGCTGAGCCATCCATCAATATTTCTAGTTTGGGTCCTGGGCCATTAACTAAAACTAGTTTTTTAATTATTACTCCTTATATAAATGCTGCTAATAAGATTGCACGTGCACATGCAATGCAACGGTTTTAATCTAGTTAGAATATTAATCAATATCTTGTTTTCTTTTTTGGGCCAAAAAAAATATCTAGTTAGATAATTAATTTTGATGCTGCTAATAAGATTGGGGAAGAAGGGTTTGGTCCTGTTTACAGGTATCATTTACAACAAATTCTTTTTTCATTCCGTGCATTTTGCATACTTCTGTCATGCATCTTCCTCAAAATATCCATTCCTCGAAGTTCCTTGCGTTTGATGCCTTCGTCAAATACCTTCGATGCATCTTCAATAAGGTTTAACTTTCCATTTTTAGGATTCAACATCTTGTATCTGGTGAATTACAAGATGAAGATGAATGAGTCTTCGATTTATGTCGATGCATCTCGTAATTGCTGCAGCAATATTCCAGCTCAGATACCGTCGAATTATTTCTACTTTTTGGATGGAAATACAGAAAAATTTCATTTGCCTTGCGGAGTTTTGGCCCAGATGGGCTTTCTACTTCTGAGATTTGCTCCAAGCTTTTGATGGGCTTCCAACTCACTTGTTTTGGCCCATTTCTATCTGGATCTGATCTGACTCATTGGAACCGAATTGTTAATAACCAAATTGGCCCAACAAATTCTTTTTGTTGTACATGCACATTCTTTCTGCTAATAAGGATGCTGCTAATAAGATTGCACGTGCAACGCACGACTTTTAAATATGGTTAGATTACTAATTAATATCTAATTTTTTTTGTCAAAAAAAAAAATCTAGTTAGATTATTAATTTTGATGCTGCTAATAAGATTGGGGAAGGAGGGTTTGGTCCTGTTTACAAGTATCATCTACAACAAATTCTTTTTTCATTCCTTGCATTTTGCATACTTCTGTCATGCATCTTCCTCAAAATATCTTACTATTAATTGAAGCTGGTAACTAATATTTCTCAAATGCAGGGCCTTATGTCAGTGGCACCATAATTGCTTAAGCAATTATCTGCTAAATTAAAGCAAGGAAAAAGTGAGTTTGTGAATGAAATCCGCATGATTTCTGCTATGCAACATCCCATCTAGTAAAGCTATATGGATGTTGTATAGAAGCAAATCAACTGTTATTGATATATAAGTACATGGAAAACAACAGCGTTACTCGGGCATTGTTCGGTAGGTTTTAGACACATGATTTACTTGATTGCCTGATTTTGAAGGTACCCATTTGTGTTATGTATAAATATACATTATATATCTGAACTATTCCATATTTCTTTACTAAAAGGTCCAGAGGAATGTCAGTTGAAACTAGACTAGCCAATAAGACAGATATCTGCATTGGAATAGCAAGAGGTTTGGCATATCTCCATGATCAAGGTTGAAGATTATGCATAGAGACTTCTCGGTAAGAATTTAAACCCAAAAATATAAGATTTTGGTTTGGCCAGGCTTGATGAAGAGGATAACACTCACATCAGCACCCGAGTAGCTGGAACTTTTTAAAGACGTGCAATGCACGGGTTCTAATCTAGTTAGATTATTTATTAATATCTCATATTTAACCTTTGTATATGATATATAGCACTTAATTTTTCTATTGATATTATTTTAACTGGAATCTAGATTCTCTACGTTGGAATACCATGATTTATATTACTCAAATTTCTTTTGGGGATATCTTTCTTGCTTGTACTTGTTATATGCAACTTCAGGAGGAGGCATCTATCCATGGATGACAAGATTGAAGAAATTTTTTAGAGTAAAAAAAGATTGATGCCTATAAAATACTCTTATCGCGATATAAAGAGAATGACGGGTGATTTCAAAGATAAATTAGGACAAGGAGGATTTGCCTCTGTGTTTAAAGGAAAGCTTCGAAGTGGTCAACTTGTTGCAATAAAATTGTTAAACAACTCAAAAACAGATGGCCAAGATTTCGTCAATGAAGTTGCAACTATTGGAATGATTCATCATGTTAATGTAATTCGACTCAATGGATTTTGCGTAGAGGGATCGAAACAAGCGCTTGTATATTGGATAAAATTATATTTTCAACAGGTAACACTTTGATTTGGCAAAAAATGTTTGAGATCGCATTGAGAGTGGCTCGAGGTATTGAATATTTACATAGAGGTTGTGAGATGCAAATTTTAAATTTCAATAACAAGCCGCATAATGTTCTTTTGGATATGAATTTTATTCTACAAGTTTTAGATTTTGGCCTCGCAAAGTTGCACTCAGTGGATGAAAACACTAACTCTCTCACAGCAGCGCGAGGCATACTAGGTATATGGCTCTTGAATTGTTCTATAAGAATATTGGAGGTATCTCATATAAAGTTGATGTTTATGGTTTCAGAATGATGCTCATGGAAATGATTGGGAGGAGGAAAAACTTGAATGACTATGCAGATCATTCGAGTCAAATTTATTTTCTATCGTGGATTTACAATCAATTTGAGAAAGGAGAGAGCCTAGAATTCGAAGATGTGACAGAGAATGAAAGTAAAATTGTGAAGAAAATGTTGATAGCTAGTTGCCTTATGGTGCATACAGACGAAATCCATAGATTGTCCTTCAATGAGCAAGGTTATGGAGATGCTTGAAGCGAAGTTGAACTCCATGAACTGCCTCCAAGACCTTCTCTATTTTCTCTTGAGATGTCAAGGGAAGATGGTAATAGCTCAATGGACACAGTGACAACCACATCATGTAATGCTGGCAATATCATGTAATAAAATTGTAAGATAAGCAATGTTTCACCATGTGATGGCATTTTTATAGTTTTGTTAATTATATAATGTTATACTCCCTCTGGAATCCATATAGAAATCTTATACTTGAAGTTAAGGGTTCTCTTATGAGATCATTGGAAATTGACATTTTTAGTCAAATCTAGTTTAGGCAAGTGTAGGTGAATTTTCGGATTTGGATAATCAGATTCATTTCGTCATCTTTTTTAGTTTAGGCATACTATAATACCTATAATATAGGGCAAATAAAGAGAATTGAGAGCATCAAATACAGAAACAAATAGAGTTTCTTATTATATTATTTAATTATCCAAAAGAAAGAGTTTCTTATACTTCATCCACTAAAGAAAGAAAAACCCAAGACGCTTAAAATGTGGGAAGTTTCCGGTTCAACACAACTTGATCCGGATTAGTTAAAACTTAAAATCCAACGTGACTATAGCTTGTACCAATACATAAATACAAATCAAAAGTTTCCCGGTTCAACGCAACTATATCCGGAATAGTTAAAATTCAATGTGAGTATAAGATATTGGGGGCTTGTACCAATAAAGAAATACAAATCAAAAGTTTCCCATGCAACGCAACTAGATCCGGATTAGTTAACATTTAGTGTGAGTATAAGATATTGGGGGCTTGTACCAATAAAGAAATACAAATCAAAAGTTTCCCGGTTCATCGCAACTAGATCTAGATTAGTTAAAATTCAATATGAGTATAAGATATTAGGGGATTGTACCAATAAGAAATACAAATCATAAATTTCCCAAATAGTCCGAATTAGTTAAAATCCAATGTGACTATAAGATATTAGTGGCATATACCAATAAAGATCATATATAGAGAAGAGTATTAGGTAGTATTTAATTTCTAGCTCCTTAAGCCAATTTCTAACTATATATTTATTAATTAATCTATTTAGTAAAAAAATTAATAACTAGAGTCTAGGCTTTAAGCTTAGATTAAACGATCTTGATCCATAACAATATTGGATTTGATCAACCGGTAAGAGGACCCGAAATTAGCTATCAAATAAAAAAAAATCCTTGAAAACAAGCAGATTTTAAAAAGCAAACTATAGGCAAAACTATAACCAAAACCACGAGAGGACTCTCCCCGTGCATTAGCATTTAGTAAGTTCTCCATTCCGTCAGGTTGATCGGGCTGTAGCTCAAAATCATCATCAAGTTCATATGCAGCATTGATTGACCGATCGGCACAAAAGTTCCCTTCCCGGTACATATGCTGCTAGATACAGCTCCACTCTCAGCTCAATAAGTGTAGGATGTCAACAATAAGGCAGTCAAGAGGATGAGAGTCTACATCACATTTCTGTATCAAATCAATAGCAACGAGTTTATCGCTTTCACATATAAGTTCTCTGTAACCATAATCCCATGCCAATTGTAAGCCCATTCGAATAACTTGTAATCCTACTTCAAATCAAATGTTAAATACACTTCATGTCCTATTGGAATTAGTATTCACTGATAAAAAAGAAAGGCGGTCTAAGATCTTTACTATATGGGCAAGGATCTTCTGAACTAATTGAGAGGTCTATTGATTTTTTCAACGCAATCCAATGGCTATAAGGTGTACATGTTTTATTTCAATTTCTCTCCCCAAATGCCAATTTCATATACATATATATATATATACATATCTCTGTGTGTCTGTGTGTAAAACGGGCAAAGTAAATTGATTGAGTAAAAGTTATTTCTTTTAGGCTGATTTGGGAAGAAATTTTGAGCAACGACTCTCTCCTTCTCCCACACGGTGACGCTGTGATTCTGAATTCTTTTGTCTGCATCAATTTTCTTCATCACTTACTTCAATAGTGAGAACTCGGTAGTTTGAATTATCCTTTTATTATAAAGAGTTATCACCTCCTTATTTTCTAAATTTGAGAGTGTTTGTTCGTTTAGCTAATTTTGGATTACTGGAAAGTAATAGTGTGGGACTTTCCTTTGTTTGATTCTATTAAAAGGAAATGTAATTTTTAAGGCACCTAACTTTTCTATCAGTGGGAAATTACTTTCCCATGGAGGGTATAGAGAGTTTTTTTCTCACCCCATTAAAAGTGTATATCTCATAAAATTGGATTATTTTATAGGAGGGAAAGTGCTAATAAACCACCTAGCTTTTGCAACTAAAGGGGTACTAAAATACCATCCCAAATGTCAGAGGCTTGGTTTAACTACCTAGCTTTCGTTGATGACTTGATAATCTTCGCTCATGAATCAAAGTCCTATGTGCTTGCAATCTTATCAATTTTGCAAGATTTTTCTCTCTTATCAGGCCTTCAAGTTAATAATGCAAAATGTGAGCTGTTTTCTTCTGGTGTTTCTTATAATGTCTTATTAGAAATTCAAAAACACTCTGGTTTTAAGCTGGGAACCCTCCCAGTAAGATACCTAAGTGTTCCTTTCGTTACAAAGAAATTGAGTACCAGTGATTGTGAGGTTTTGGTTGTTAAAATCCCAGAGAGAATCAATAGCTGGACTTCAAAACACCTATCATATGCAGGGCGTCTTCAGCTGATACAATCTGTTTTGCTTAGCATTCAGAATTTATGGATTAGCCATTTCTTACTTCCCCAAAAAGTGATTACCAAGGTTGTGCAACTATGCTCATCTTTCTTTTGGAAAGGCAAAGCTGGGAAATTAGTCGGTGCTAGAGTGAAATGGGACGCTATATGCAAACCTAAGGCAGAGGGAGGCTTAGGACTCAAACATGTTAAAGAATGGAATGTTACATGCCTTTTTAAAGATCATAAGACTAATTTTATCAGGCTCAGGTTCTCTTTGGGTTGCTTGCCTCAAGTTCATCACGCTCTCTTTATATTTCTTTGCTTAAATCTTGTCTTCGAACACAAAAACACTTGTAACCATAGTTATTAAACCCGACCCGGCCTGGCGGTCGAACCGTTTGACCCGGGGCTTGATCCGGGCCGGGTTACTTATTGGACCGTTTGGGTAGTTGACCTGCTGCGAACTGTTCCGACCCGTTAAAACCTTTATTGACCTGGTGACCCGGTCGGGTTTTAATAGATATACAAGGGTAATATTGTAAATGTTATTTTAATAAACATAAAGAGAAATAAAATTTTGATAATTAATATATTAATTACTTTGAATTTGAAGTTGTTAATTATTTAAAATTAAGTTTAAGGAAATTAAATTCATTTATTGTTTATTATATATTAAAATATATTTATTAATTTTAATATGTATTAGAGTATTACATATTAATTTAACAAGTTATTTATGTAAATAAGAAATATAAAATTAATAAAAATATTTTTAAAATATTATTTATTAACCCGCATTTACCTGATCAACTCGGCGGTTGAACCAATTGACCCGTGGCCCGAGACCTCGAACTGGTCACTGTCCGAACTGGATTTAATAACTATGCTTGTAACCCGTTATAAGTTCATAAATAATAATCTTCTTGTTATTTTTCTCTCTTTTCATCAAGAGCGACCTTTGAACACAATTATTTTGAGAATACAATCTAGGATCAACGATTTAAATATTTCGGTGTGACTTTGATCCAGCTCCCACAAATCTATTCGTCTAACCTATAATTTGATGCATCTAGTAACAACTTTACGTTTCTGCAATCTTTGTCAATTTCAGCAAATTGACTAGTACACCCTGCATTGCTATTAGATTTATTTCACAAAAACTCGCAAAGAGATTTTTGGCGCAACAAAAATTAATTCAAATATAAAGGTGAGAAGTTTCTCGGTTCAACACAACTTGATTCAGATTAGTTAAAATCCAATGTGATTATAAGATATTGGGAGTTTATACCAATAAAGAAATACAGATCATGCCGAGAAATTATTAGGTGGGACTGACCCACCACGTCATCTATGGGACCAACCAATAATATGATGACAACTCATCAATTTTCTAAAACCCTATCCCAATAATATCTCAAATTTGGGGACTTACCCTTTATGAATGATTTATTTTAAAAGGGGGCTAAACATTGAGTTAAAATTGTGCCTAATTTAGGATATCATTTGACATGACACAATTTTAGTTGTTAGTCCTATGGCTGACATGGTGGGACGGTCCCATCTTATAATTTCTCTCTAACCGTGCTTTTATACCCAGTAGCAAAAATCATAAGCAAAAATCTAACTATTTATAATTACTAATTAATCTATCTATATCTATTTAGTCAAAAATCTAATAACTAGAGTCTAGGCTTTAAGCTTAGATGAAACAACCTGATGTGGTGTGATCTGGTTTTGTCGTAATAATATCATCTTCTCCCTTTTAAAGCCTCTGATGTGGTTGACTCCGTTTTTCAAAAAGCAATTTGCGAAGCCACTGAATTCTATGATTTAGCTTTCTCTAGAAAGAGTCTTAATTCTTCTACCTTTATCCCTATTAAATGGAAATCCCCTAATTTTGGATGGATTAAACTCAACTGTGATGGATCCTCCATTGGGAATCCAGGCAAATCAGGGGCTGGCTCAATTCTTAGAAATCACATTGGTGATTGGATAGGAGACTCTTCAAGGCATCTCGGTCATACCACGAATTTCGTGGCTGAATGTTGGGCCCTAAAGGATGATCTCAACCTTGCAATCTCACTTAACATCAAGAAGCTTGTAATTGAGATCAATGCTACTGCGGTTGTAATTGCAATTACAACCAATTGTACTAACTTAAGATACTATAATTCTCTGATCAATGATTGCAAGTTATTGCTCAAGCAGTTTGAGGAAGTAAACATTCAGCATATTTATAGGGAGGCAAATGGTTATGCTGATGCATTAGCTAGATATGGAAGCAATATGTCTTGTAATAAGCTTAAGGAAGCACTTGCTATTTTTGATTCTCCTCCTCCTTTTGTTGTTAATTTGATACTGTTAGATACAGCTGAACATACTATGTGTCGCTGTTTAACTTAACTAGTCTTCACATTCACGTGCGTTGCACGTGACCATCGTGTTTAAATTAAAAGAAAATTAAACTAATAATTGAAATTTTAATTATAAGGAGAGTTGTCAAAGCTTGATCCAAACTCGATAATCCGCCCAACCCGGTCAAACTCGATTTGACCAGAAAAAGTAAACGACCCGAACTTATCCTATCCAGACATGACAAACCTGTAACCCGAATGACCCGAGAAGTTAACCCGAATGACCCAAGAATATTATAAACTAAAATTATGTTTTATTCAATAAAATCCACATTGTTATAATTTTAACCATTCTTAATTATCATTTATTCAATAAAATTTATATTATTGTTATTATTTATAATTTATAATTTATATCAATTATAAATTTCATTATATGAACAATAATTATATGAATAAATACTAAATCAGTTATATGAATAATTTATAATAAATTTATAATTAGTAATTTGTTTTTTTTACATAATGAATAAATAGTAATAATTGTAATTAGTAATTTCTTGACAACTTTTTCTATTAGGTTTTTTATGCTCCTCCAAGTGGTCGTTACAAATGGAGGTTCACCAGGAAATAAAATTTATAATCCTAACGAATTCAAGTGCTACTCAAATGGGTATAACAGGGCAAGTAAGGGTCATATCCCTAGAGAAGGTTGTCAACCAGAGGAACCAATTCTTCACACTAAGCAAACGATTAGGTAGCACTGAATAAACAAAGTAAATAAGAGAGCAATAAGGAAGCAAATAGGTAATGAGAAAGCAATAAGGTAGATTCGACTAGGTTGTAAACAATATAAAAGAACATCTTTTCTCATCCCAATATGTAAGAGATCTATCATGTGTAATTCTCAATATAAAAGATTACAAGCAAATAAACTTGCATACACCTTGGCAGGATATCAGATTATAACTCTTCGCAAATGCCAAATCATAACTTGTCACTGGGAAGGTCTTTTGCAGTAGCTAATAGTTATGCACCAAGTCCTAGTTCTTTACCTATGTAAGGTGGATTTCACCTAGTTATCGACATCGCATCTCCCTTCTAAGCTACATAGATTCGTCAGAAAGCATCCCTCTATATAGATAGACGAGGCATCATCGAACATAAACTAAGCTATTAACTATAACATATCACCCTAGATCTATGTGAAGCCTTAGCCCATAGAAAGATAAATATGAGATAGCATATAACTCCGTAGTATGCTATATAATCAAGACAAATGAGATTCTTAGATAATCATACGCAGCAGAAAGTTTATAATACAATTATCTTTACCACCTTAATCAGATCTAATCAACTATACTCATAAGAAAGTATGTTGCATAATCAATAGATAGAAATCGACTATAGCTTATCATATAATCATATGAATGACGCGCAACTCTCATACAATCATAAAACAAACATGAGATGAAAAACAAAGAATCATACTTGAATATATCATGCATAACAACTTGAATTAAGAACAAAGCCTCCCCATTACACAATGAATAAAAACTACATGGGAGAGAAAAGAAGTACAAGAGAATTACTCACTCAATAGATTGAGTGTTGGCGGCTAACATACAAATGAGATGCAAAAGTGTATTCTCCAAAAGAGGTCTCTATCGGCTAGGGTATGAGAATACAAGGTATTTTTGGAATATTAACATCAAGGCCATGAAATTATCTTTACTTAGCCATATTTAGCTCATCAAATCATAAAAATAACACTTAGTCAAGAAAATGGCTTAAACCAGGGTGACAAAGCCACTTGTCCTTAACTGAAAAGAGTGAAAAAGTTGCAAACGAACTCGGATTATTCCCAAATTTTACCAGTAGACTTAGATTATCCTCACAAGACTATGGTAAAAATTTCAAGTAAAACCGAGCTCTCCTTCATGGTGAACTTGGTTTCACACCCCAAACTGTCCTTAATTGAAAAATGTGCATAAGTTTTTCATCTTAAGTCCGATTGAGACGAAATTTTGCCAAGATGATCTACATTACTCAAGGATCATCATGGTATGACCCCTTTTTGGAGCCGCATCCCCTAACTAGATCAATTTCATTGATTTCCCCTTTATGTCCTTAATTGAACAAAATGCAAGTTTGCCTCCCGGGAGGGAGCAACTAGCTGGGCGGCCTGACCACTATGTTAGAGTGGTCATGTATGAGGGATGTGAAAGGTAAAATCCCACGCCTCCCTTAGTTCAGTGAGTGTTTTACTTGCTGACAAACTCTTGCTCTATGCCTCCTTCAGTGCAGGGGATGAGGAGACAGCTTCCTGAGAGCAGGGCGACCTTCCCTGGGCACAGGGAACGACTTTAGACTTTTAATTCCATGAGATATTTTCCATCTTCATGGTCAGATGGCATACAACTTCCCTTTTTACTGTCTGTCTGACCTAGCTGACAGCAGTATCAAAGGAAACTGCTTTTTTGTTACCTATCACACCACTTCCCTTAGTCAGGGGCGGCACTCAAGGAATAATAATTATTCTGAAAAATAATTATTATTTAATATTTATTAACTAATTTCGACCCTTATTTAATTAATTACAAGATTTTCCTAATTCTATTAGAAGTAGGGTGGTGCAGAAACTAAGTTTCTTCAGGATTTTTGATTAAATCTTGACCACACATCTCAATATATTTTATGTGAAGACCAATTTACCCTTAATTTCAGAAACAGAAACATCTTGAACCATTAATTTCAACACATCTTTCTTTCTTTCTTTTTTCGCGTGGGTTTCTGCCCTTTCTGGTTTCTAATTTTTCCTTTTTTTTTTCTTTTGGGTTTTCACTCATTCTTCTTTTTTCTTATACTTTTTGCATTATGGGTTATGGGTTTTTCTTTTATGGGTTTTTCTCCTCTTTTTTCTTATACCAGCTTTATCTATTGGTTTCGTCTTCCTTCTTTCTTGGAATCTTGGGCTTGGGTTGATTAAAAAGAGAAAGAAAAGGGCAGTTTGATCTCTTTATGAGGTGGTTTTGTTAAAGGGAAATCGGCTGGAGTCTGCTTTTTGGTTCAATTCTTTAGTTTGTTTGTTTTTTGGTGTTAATCTTTTGCTGGTGTGTTGGTTTGCTGGTTTGTTTTGGCTGGCCCTTTTTGTTATCTTTAATGAATAATAATAATCCTTGTCTTTGCCTTTCAACCAAAAAAAATATTATTTTTCGGTTGCTAATTCATTTGGGATTACAGGAATGGCTAATGATGGGGATACAAGGAGGGAAAATCCCAGTTGTGCTTCAAAGGATAAAGCAAAACAGAAGATTAGTAAATCCTATGAGTTCTATGAAGAAGAGTCTTTTGGGGCAAACTATGAAGAAGAGTCAACAAAACCTAAATTCAAGAAGATTCGTGTGTTCTACAATAGGGAGGCTCCAGCATCTAGAAAAGCAATGAAATTTAGAGTAAAGCTTCCAGCAAAGCCAGCCACTACTCATTTGGCAATGCTACCTGCCACTGCCACTGCCACTGCTGACAACCAATTCCCATCTACTGGTGATGACCAATTGACATCTCAAAATCCAAAACCTCAAACCAATGCAACTAGTGATGTATTATTGGCACCTCAAACCACTTCTACTGTGGTGTTTAAAGGAGATGGGGAAAAATCAGATTATGATGACCAATTGCCATCTAAAAAAGCAAAACCTTAAACCACTATAGCATCTCAAACCACTGCCATTGGTGATGAATTGGTGGTGTTTAATGAAGAGGGGAAAAAATCAGAGGGGTCCATGTTGGATGTAGACTGGGCCTGTGGGTCCAAGGATGAGGTTGCAAAATTGTTGGATATGAAAAAGGGTTATGATGATGACACTAAACTCGAGATTCTTCTCTCTAAGGATGAGAGAATGCTTAAGATTGTTCAAAAGTATCCAAGCCTGGTCAAGCAATTGCAGGTATCTTCTCCAGCGATGTTGGATACAGTGTCGAAGATGATTTTGAAGTTATATGGAAAACTGAGTAACAACCCCATAAACTCAAAGGAAGAGATGAAAGAGTTGGAATTGGAACGTGATGACTTGAAGCTTGTGGGGTTCCTCCCTCCTGAAATGGATGCAGAATTGAAGAAAGTAAAACTCACCTGGAATCTTCAAAGGAAGTTGCAGATTGAAGATGAGATAAAATTTGTTCAGGAAACAAAAGCACATAAGCTGACAATGCTTCATGTTGAGCTAGATGAGACCATTGCTATAATTGAGGAGTTGACAATGGATGATGACAGCTTTTTGTAGCAAGAGAAGAGAAGGGTAGAAAGAGAAGAGATTGACATTTGGTGAGTTATTAGGACCGACGTCCTTCTGACACGACGTCAGAAGGACGCAATCAATTACAGCCCTTGGATTGTGACTTATTGTCTCCCAGCCGTCAATCGTAAATAAATAATGATTGGATCAAAACGTAAATAACTTCAAACTGATTGTAAGAGTATTTGTCCCATAGTGAAATTTAAAAAGGTTTAAAAAAAAAGAGAAAAATAGGAAACCCATCGTGATACGTGCATCCGCCAAAGCTACAATTTTACCTTGAAAATATTTGCCAAATCTCCATCGTTGGAAAATGTTCCACCGGTTTAATTTAATTTATGGATTAAAATTTTAATGAACCAAACTCTTTATTTAATTATGTTAGTAATTAAATCTTTCAAAAAAAAATTATGTTAATTAAAAATATGTTAAAAGTAATAAAATTAAAGAAACAAAAAAAAGACTTCAAGCAAATCGTCTCCTCCTTATAATTGATTACTAGACAAAATTTAAGAAAATCCACTCTTATGAAGTCTTTGCTTTGCTTGGAATGAGACTGTGATTACTGATTACACCACTTGCAAGCTATGATCAAACAACATGAGCTTGAAAAAATAAAGAAAAGTAAGAACTCCTGTTGGGTTAGGGTAGTTTAGAATTTTGGGTTTCGAATTTGGTATTTTTTCCCCCCAAACTTTAACTGGGTTTGATAGTTTTGGGTGTGGAGAACAATATATCTCAGATTTGGGTGCAACCGAACGGTGTAAAGGAAGACATGAAGTGATGGAGGGAGAGTGACATTGATGGTGGTGACAGATTTTGCATCCCAAGTCACTGGTAGCTTTCGTCGTTGCTTCTCCTTTCCTCTCTATTCCTTGGCGCCTCTAGCTCTGCTTCCGAAATTTGGTGTTCTCGATTGACGGCCCATTAAATATCGTATAATTTTCGATCCACATGTTCGATTGAAGTTATTCAAGTATTGGTTAAAAGGTTATTGCATGATCTACGACTTTTATGAAAGTCTTGAAAGCTGAATAAAAAATGACCCTTATACATTTCTACCTTATACTATATAGTCCTTTACAAATTTCATCTTGGTCGATTCAACGTTTCAATTTTAATTGTTTTTCTTTTCTTTTTTATTTATCTAATTTAGCTGATTCAAGTGTCTATTAAAAGATAATTTCATGATTTACAACTTTCATGTAGGATTCAAAAGTAATTTTTTATGTTTTACATATTTTTTCACTTGGGGGGACCAAAATGCTATTTTCACCCCACTTGAGGGACCAGTTCTGTACTTTAACCAAATCTGGTCCATAATAATATTGGATTTCATCAACTGGTAAGGAGACCCAAAATTAGCCATCAAATCAATGTTAAATACACTTCATGTCCTATTGGGATTAGTATTCACTAATCAAAAGGAAAGGCGGTTTAAGATCTTCACTATATATATATAAAAAACGGGGCTAAGTGAATGGATCAGGTAAAGTTGTTTCTTTTAGGTTAAAATTTAGGAAAAGTTTTGAACGACACTCTCTCCACCTCCACATGGTAACCTCTAATTTCTTTTGTCTGCATCAGTTTTCTTATCGCTTATCTATACTAATTATAAAATCAAGTCCTAAATTTGTGTCACGAGTTGACTCGCATACAAACTCAGTTGAAAGATTCCTAAAAAACCCAAACAAAATATAGTTGTAAAGAAAATATGAGGATAAATTTGGTTTTATATCTATTTATAAATCAATTTTAAAAATTTAAAAACAAATTCAGTTATAAAACTCCCCATTCTTTTTGGTAACAAAGAAATATTAAAAAAAATTAAAACTACCCAACGTGATAATTTTTCTCATCAAATAAGAAATATTCAAAAAAATTAAACTACCCAACGTGATAAATTTTCTCATCAAAAGGTTAAACTACCCATGTGGCCAAAAAAAAAGGTTAAACTATCCACTATCTCTTAAAAGTCCCAACAATTCTAAACTACCATCATCAATCTTAGTAATTTGAGTGAAGAGACCAAGCAAAGGAAATGAGGCAATTTTGCAGAAAATCAACAGGAGAGGAGTGTGCTTCGATTAAGAAGGCAATTTTTGTTTTAAAGGAAGAAGGCAATTTTTTTAAAAGGAAGAAGGCAAGATGTTTAAATAATTATTGAATGTCTATAGTTTTGATTGCTAATTTGTTATTCCTGAATTGAAGTTTATTGAATTTAATCATCTATTGCTGAATCGTGTTCCCAAATTCTAGGGTTTGAGTTACTCCCAATTTAGAAGACCTAGGGGAAAATGGAAATTGTTTTTTAATCTCGTAAATGGAATATGGTTATGGATTTCCAGTGGTCGATTGTTTTTTTTCCCCATTGGTCGATTGTTGATCAAGCATATGCCTGACTGGATTATACTTTTTGTATCATGTTCTTTCACATTTTCCCTGTATCCAAACAATAGATCTTTTTCGATAGATGGTTTGTCCAGGAATGTTTCGAGTAGAGTTTTTATTTTTATTATTTGTCTTATTTGTTAGATTGAACATATAATTGGTAAATGAAGTAATTAAAATACACCATATGTATGTTTCAATCACTACACTCACGGAGGGATATGTATGTTCTAATCTCTTTGAAAAATGTTTGAAACATTCCTCTCTATGAATTAAAAAGAAGATAGTTGGGGATAGAGGAAATTGCCATGAGTACTGATGATTATAGAAATCCATATTTGTTCCTGAGCTATTTATAATGAAAAAGAAAACTTGAAAGATGAGGGAAAAAAGAGGAACAACATGGCAAATTCAAGACGGATGATACGCTTATGTCTAAATTAATTATACACAAGCAAATTCAACCAAATTCAAGTTAACAAATAATGAAAGTTTTGATTCAAAATCATGCAAGTTAATTTACATGGCATGAATTAATTATAATTATTTTCCAACAACATTCAAGTTGTTAGCTCAACGGCGAGTGTAACGTAAGTAATTGGTCCACAGGGACTTGGGGTTCAATTCCATTTCTAGGTGGGTTTTATGGTTAGTCTTAACTTAACAAAAGAAAGATGTACATATACGTTTGTCTAAATGTGTATTTACTACTCTCATCTATCAAACAATTGCCTCAAATTTATATCATTTCAATACTTATTTGACATTCTTAATATATTTTATTAAATGTAAAATATATTATTCTCTTTTATAATTTTCATTTTATTTATAATCAATTTCTCAATTCATTAATTTTTTGGGCTTACATACGCATACGCGTGTGCCCGGTTACTAGTTTCAATCAGTTCCTTTTTATTTTCTAACTTTATTCAGATTTCTCAGTTTTTTTTTTAGCGTGGGTTTTCTAGTTTCTAACCCATGAACCGATTACTTGTATTTTGCTCATCACATCTGAAACTTACCTTTTCCCATAAACCCACTCTGTCTTTTGCTTTTCAGGGGATTGGATTGGATTTTTCCTTATGGATGGTTTTGGTGCTAAAGAGGAGGCAGAAACAACAAGGATGGCTGCCAAGAAGGACGAATTAGAAGAGATGAGGAAATCAAGAATTAGCCTAACTTTTCAAAGCCTTTCAGGACAAGTTTGAGAAGCTGAGGTATGAGAAAAAGGCATTGGAAGAGAAGCTGCGGTTGGTGATGAACTTGTTCAAGGGGGAACTTTTCAAGGTATATAAGAGCCTCAGTGACTCTTATCTCTCTTTTTTTTCTTTTTTTTTTTCGGGGTTCTCTTTGACATTCGAATGATTGCTTTTATGTTGTGTTGCTGCAAATTATAGTTGAATGGAATGGGTGATGAATCTAACCATGTGAAAGCAGCCAAATCAGCATAATTGGAAGCACTGGAACAACATTTACAACAAAAACTCTCAAAAGGATGATGAGGTATGCAAACAAGTGATATATTAATATAGCATATATAGGAGGTTTGATTAAGTAGCAACATTACGTCATTCTTCATGTAAATAACTAAGAATAAGGTGATATAGTGCTTTTAATTTACCAGTGGATGATAAGGTGATATAGTGCTTCTGTTGTTGTTTCATAACTTGGTTTACTAATTAATGTTGGATGGTGATTTGATTGTTTTCCTAGGTACTGTTGCAGTTTCTAGAGTCCCTTCCAGCTGAGGTTTGGAGTAAGACTAATGGTTGTGAATAAATTATTTAAAAGTTTCTTTGATTTGAAATCTATGATTCTCTCTGATAAACAATTATTGGTATATATACTTTTCTCTAGGAATATGGATGTTCTGGATTAATTGAGTTTGGATATAATTAAGATGTTAAGTTTTATGCTTTCTCGATTTCATTTTTCTTAGATTTGTCAATCATTTATTTAAATTGCTAATTTAGCTGTGTATTTCATCTCCTTTCCTGTTTTGAGCTAAGAAATCAAGTTGATGTGAACATAGACAACAAAGGAGAATAGGATATAAAGGAAACATTAATCAAGTTTTGTTCCTATAAAGGTCTTTGTTGATAATACTTAATCTCCACACACACGCATTGTTGACATTGTTTTTTGGAGGTCACGTGCAGCACACTAGTAATTGACGATATGATGGGGTTAACATAGGATATGGTAGGGTCCCATGTCAGCTCCACCTTTGGGATATGTCGGAGAGTTTGGCTTGGAGGCTGGGACTAGGAGTTGGTTGGAGATAAAATCCCAACCTTTTCTCACGAGAGAGTGATAAACCCTTTTGAGCCTATTTTCCTTGAATATTTCCTTCTTACCATAAATCCCATGATTGATGCCTTAAATCAGATATTTCCTTCTTACCATAAATCCCATGATTGATGCCTTAAATCAGTTTCACCATAAATCTCGCAATCGCACTTGTCAATCCCTAATTGATGGCCTAAATCAATCCTACCGTAAATCACTCAATTGCATATTACTGCTATCAATTGATATCAGTATACTATAATTACGGGATATTGTAATTATTACACACGTTCTTTCACTTCAAAGCCTCTCCACTATATATAGTGGAGTTGAAACCATTGAAAAGGCCCCTTTTGGCATCACAGAGAAATGACCTTAAAACTCTGTCTCTTTGCTCGCGTCAAAACCACCATAAAAAGCCAAGATACCACCTGCCAACACCACACTCTCACTGAAATCTACTCCAGTCTTCCTCTTCGCCGCCTCATCCATATCCTTTTGCTCTATTTGTGACGTCTCCTCCACCGCAACAAAAGAACCCATCAACGTTTTTGGCGACTCCACTGGGGAGGAGCGATCACAAAAGAGTAATCGGTGGCGATTCCAGGCGGTGAACGACCATGTGTGCTAGTGGAAACGAATTTGATGCTCTTACACATGAGCAGGAGCTGCTGACAAAAATGATGGTGGTCTTCGATGATAGGGCCAAAGCTTTTGACGTGAAAGAAAATTAATGAACGAAGGGTTTCCATGGAAGAGAGATTTGTTCAGTTAATGAAGTCGGTGAACGATGACAATGGCAAGGTGCTGAAACTGCCAGTCGCGTCTGAGACAACTAATGGTGTCGGCGGTACCACCACACCAAACTTTGAACAACGCCACGAGCGTGAAGGATGTCACTGCCTCTGCTGCTGACACCGCCTATGTTACTAAAGATCAACTTCACCAGTTCTTGGAACAAAAGAATCAGATGCTAAATTTTTTCTGAATTCGACATAAAGAAGATTCCATATTCAGCAAGGATCACAGCCATAAGTGCTTTCCTTTTTTATGCTTCTAGCTTATGTAGCCCATCAAGATTCCAGCAAGGATCGCAGCCAAAAGTGCCTTTCCTTTTGTTGATTCTAGCCTATGTAGCCCATTAAAAAAATCTATATTTTGACTTGGAGTGAGTGTACCCATAGGAGTGCTGCACTGGTTGCACCTCCAGGAGTGCCCTTCCTTGTTGATGATTCTGGCCTATGTAGACCATTAAAAAAATTTATATTTTGACTTGGAGCAGGTGCACCCTTAGGAGTGTTGCACTGATTGCACCTCCAGGAGTGCCCCTCCTTGTTGACGCCTATGCAGCTTTACAACGTCTACTACAGTCTATGCAGCTTAAAAAAAAAGGCTTACTATCAGCCTATGCAGCTTTACAACGCCTACTACAGTCTATGCAGCTTAAAAAAAAGGCTTACTACGCCTATAGTCTATGCAGCTTTGCAACGCCTACTATAGCCTATGCAGCTTAAAAAAGGGCTTACAACGCCTATATTCATTCTATGCAAGCAGATGCAATAAATGAAAGTGCCTCACAGAGCACATCTTGTTGACGTTACATAAACTTTCCATCATGAAGGATATCACCAATATTTGTTCTCAATGTGGAAGTGAAGAATGACATTTCATTGGAACATCAATACATTCCGTATGGTGTCGAAAAATGGCATATTTTTTCCACGAAGTCAGAATTCCATATGGTGTCGGCAAGTTACCACGTTTCCAATCTATGGCGTTGGAAAATGACCATGCTCTTCCATTCTTCCATAAATGTCGACAAATTTTAATGTTTTTGCACTCTCTCTGATGGTATTGGAAGATTGTCGTTGTTGTTTCATATAGTTGGAAATTTCATTTCGTGTTGGAAGATTGTCGTTGCTGTTTCATATAGTTGGAAATTCCATATGGTGTTGGAAGATTATCGTTGTTGTTTATAGCTGGAAGTTCCATATGGTGTTGGAAACTTAACATACTTTTCCATCCATGGTGTTGAAAAGCCATATGTATTGGAAGACTATCACCTTCCTCCAACAATGAGAATTATACCCTCTTCCAACATGGTGGTGATGCTTCCAATGACAAAAAATTATACCGTCTTCCAACATGGTGGTGCTTCCAATGACAAAATTTATACCCTCTTCCAACATGGTGTTGGCGCTTCCAAACAAAACCTATACTCACTTCCAACATGATGGTGACGCCTCCAGTCACACAAATTTATACGCTCTTTCCAACATGATGGTGGCGCTTCCAACGATAAAATTTGACAAAACCTATACTCACTTCCAACATGATGGTGACGCCTCCAATCACAAAAATTTATACGCTCTTTCCAACATGATGATGGCACTTCCAACGATAAAATTTATATGCGCTTCCAACATGATGGTGGCGCTTCCAACGACATTATTTATACTCTCTTCCAACATGATGGTGGCGCTTCCAATGGCAAGAATTATACCCTCTTCCAACATAGTGGTGGCGCTTCCAATGACAAGAATTATATTCTTTTCTCAACATGGTGGTGGTGTCGATTAGCACTCGCTTCCAATGATAAGAATCACACTCTCTCTTCCAGCAGTGATCATCACCTCTTTTAAACGTGAAGCTATTGCATATTGTGTTCGCAAAATATCACCTCCTTCCAATGTTATGAAGTCTTTTGCATATGGCGTTGGCAAACTGTCACCTCCTTCCAATATCGAAGGGTAAATCCTCTTCCATATGTAGACACCTATTTTTGTCATGTATCCTTAAATTTAAATTAATTCATTTCTTATTTGGCATTAGGGTCGCCCATGGGTATTTTGGTCATTTTTTGCACCCAGGGGCATTTTGGTCATTTTCACATCCAGGGGCATTTAGGTCATTTTTGCATTTAGGGGTATCTTGGGTCATTTTAAGTTCACTTTTAATTTAGATTAACTAATTCATTTTAGTTATCAAGATTGCGTTGAAAATAACAATCTTAATATGTACTTTTGGAATTTTTGCATATTTTTCATTTAGTAATTTAGTTTTGTTGCACTTTAATCATATAGCTTAATCACTTTTAGTAATGGATTTAGTTTTCGATTGTGATTCTCATATTCATTTTTAAGTATGTCCCATCTACTTTCCCTTTCCCATTAGTCATACTAGCCATTAACCATGTTAGTTGTTAATCATATTAGTTCTATTAAAGGCCATTTCATGAAACATGCATTGGCATTTGTTAATCAGATTCAGTCTCAAATATATTCTAAAAGGGAAATTATTCATGGCATATTGGACCATTTCATGTAATTAGCCTTTATTTATTTAAGTACATTTGCATAAGCAAAAAAATACAAAAAATAGTAAAAATAAGAAGTGTGTTTACATTCACTATTCTCTCTAGTTTTTGTTTACAATTACAGGTTTTTTAGGCTACAACATAAAGGGTATTTCTCATTGGAATCATCTTTGTGTCTCTACTTTCTTCTCCATTTGGCACATGAAGAAACTGCACTACCCTCACTGGAGTCGATCTCAAATGCCTTTGATAGATTTGGACCTTGCAAGGAAAAGAAGAGAAATGCAAAGCACAAGAAATGTTCCCCAAGGTCTGAAAGCATGAACACTACCAGTAAGTGTACACGTATATGCTTGGGGGAAAAGAGCTTACTGTCGGCAACATAGAGCACAAGGGTTGAGGTGAGGCCTCACCCTTGAGATGCCATTGAAGCCATAAGGAAACAGGGGGGCAAATATATATGCATCCGTAGTTTAATCGTGCAAGACACTAAAGATTAGCTAAACTAACAAAATTAAAAAAAAAAAATTGGCCAAGAACTGCCACCTAAATCTAATTGAATTTGCAAAAGGAATATTACAATTTAGCAAAAATTCAATGGCATGAGTAAAATCAGTTCAAGGAAGTCCATAAACTATGAAAACACATATAAGTAATCATAGCATTGAAATAAGAGCAATAAGCTATTAGTTGACAAAACAAGCATGATAAACCGTTTAACTTTAATTGAATTAGCAAAGGAATTCCACTAAATCATAAGTCACAATTCAAACCGCATATAGTAACTTGTAATTCAACGAAAATTACAATATGAAAAACATATAAAGCACTTGTCGTAGGAGAAACAACAGACAAAAGGTTAGTCGCAAAACATGAGATGTTAGCAAATGAAAGAACGACCTACCTTGAACTCATGTTTGATTCGTGAATACTCCTAACTTTATAAATCTCCCATTCAATCGTTGAATTCCAAATTTTAATTTCACCTCCCATGAATTTAGCCGTACAAGCAGAGGCGTACCTATGGGGGGCAGGCAGGCCCCCCCCCCCCCCTCAAAAAAAAAAATTTTGCAAACACCATATAGGGGTGAAGTTTATTCCACCATGACCCCCCCAAAGTTCAAAACGTGCCCCCCTTAGCTTTTCTGTTTTATAACTTATATAAAGATTAGTTATGAGTTTGGTAAAAGAAAATTATGGACCCCGTAAACCTTGGATAAAACTAATTTATTTTGGCCCAGATTTTTAGTAAGCAAAACAAAAGTAAGACCAAATCTAATATTTTTTAATAGGTTAAAGCCTAAAGGTGAAATCCTCATATAAAGAGGATAAAAATTATCCAACTACGAAAAGGAGAAGGATTGAGTTGTTGCATTATAAATAGCCATAACCCTAAGCATAAATTGTATCATAATATTTTTTTCTTTTCAAGTTTTTCTTTTTTTGGTGAAAATCATTTCAAGTTTTTCTTTTTTATTTCTTTCTTAGTCGTATATTTATATTATACTAGTTTTTCCCTTCACGCGCGTTGCGCGTGGCACAACGTGTGCACTCTAGACGATCTTTTCTAAAATCCTTGAATGTAATAAGAGGTGAAAAATATATTCAATTAATTGCAAAACTCGTGTGAACAAAATAAATGTTTAAACACTTTAAAATATAATTCAACAAAAATCTACGTTGTTATATCTATAACATACTATAAAATGAGGATTGAATGTACCAAAAAACCAGTTGAGAAATCTCACCACATTCACCCAAGAACAAATTGTCAGGGGTATTTCGGTACTTTTGTATTCGGTTTTTTCGTTATTTAGGTTGATGATTGAGGGCGTTTTGGGAAGTTTATAACAAAGTTACTATTTCATGGGTCCCATTCTCAATAAACAAATATTTTTTGTTGGATTAATTATCAAACAAGCCCTATACTTTTACGCTTTTTGCTATTTAGTCCCCACAAGTTTTGGGTTGGATGATTGAACGTTTCGACTTTAATTCTTATATTTTTTGTTTTGCTTGTCCGATCAAGATGATTCAAGTGTCTATCAAAAGGTAATTTCGTGATCTACAACTTTCATGAATGACTCAGAAGCCAATTTTAATGTTTTGATTCTAAAAAATGCTCCTGAAATTTTATGGTCTCGATTGCCGGTCTCTCTAATATTGTATAATTTTCGTTCCACTTATCCGATTGAGATTGTTTAAGTGTAGATTAAAAGGTTATTGTGTGATCTATGACTTTCGTTAAGGGCCTGAAAGCCGAATTTGATTAATGAGTTTCGTGGAGGATTCAAGAGAGAATTTTTATGTTTGGTCTCCATAAACAAATCATTTTTTTGGATTATTTATTAAATGATCCTCATACTTTTATAATTTATGCTATTTAATCCTTACAATTATATGTTGGATCGATTGAATGTTTCGGCTTTAATTGCTTTTTTTTTTCTATTTGACCGATCAAGGTGATTCAGGTGTCTATTTAAAGGTAATTTCATGGTCTACAATCATTTTTTTTGTTGGATTATTTATTAAATGATCCTCATACTTTTATAATTTATACTATTTAATCACTTACAATTATGGGTTGGACGATTGAATGTTTCGGCTTTAATTCTTTTATTTTTTTTCTATTTGACCGATCAAGATGATTCAAGTGTCTATTTAAAGGTAATTCCATGGTCTACAACTTTCATGAAAGAATCAAAAGTCAATTTTGATGTTTTGATTCTAAAAAATGTTTCTAAAATTTTGTGGTCTCGATTGTCGGTCTATATCTAATATTGTATAATTTTCGGTTGACTTGTCCGATTGAGGTTGTTCAAGTGTCGGTTGAAAGGTTATTGTGTTATCTACGACTTTCGCCAAGGGTCTGAAAGCTGTATTTGATTAATGAGTTTCGCGGAGAATTTAAGAGAAAATTTTTATGTTTGCTCTTCATAAACAAATATTTTTTTCCTTGTATTATTTATCAAATGACCCTCATACTTTTATGCTTTATGCTATTTAATCCTTTACAATTATGGGTTAGACGATTTAACATGTCGGCTTTTCTTTTTGTATTTTTTGTTCTATTTGTTGGATCAAGGTGATTCAAGTGTCTATTAAAAGATAATTTAATGTCAAGTTTAGATGGATGGTTATATAGAAATTACTAATTGTTTTTTTCCATTTGTGACATACTAATCGTTTTCTAATTAATCATCTTATTTTTCTCCGGAAAAACTCGAGGAAAAAAATACCCGCTGCAGAGCGCGGGCAGAAATCTAGTATTAACTAATTATAGAAGTAGAAGTATAGGAGTATTGAGAAGAGCTTATGAATATATTTGATTATTTTTTATTGTTTCCAATTTTCAATACGTTTTCTTCTTTGATTTATTATTGAATTAACAATTTTCGAATTAACTTGATGAAATGCCCGGCCCTGATTTGTTATTGCAGTGGTGTTGTTTCACCAGGATAGCTTTGATTAGGAATAGGATGCCTTATCAAAGATTTTTCAACCCAACTTTGGATAATAAAAAAATTAAAGAATTTCAAGATTTTTACATATCTCCCTTCCGCCCTCTTTAATTTTAGAGTGATTTATTCTTTAATTATAGATATGCAATCATCATCATTAGAATCAAGTTTAATTTATATGGTATTTTGAACATATTTTAGATTGATATATATTAAATTACTTATTAACCACTAAAATTATGTTTAATATATTTCTTCAAAAAAAAATATGTTTAATATATAATTTAATATATAATAAAAGTCTATTAAACATAGAATTTTATATAGGAAAAAAATCTACGTAGATTCATTTTTTTTTTGGTAAGTCCCCAAAACGTTGTTGAGCCAATATGGGTCCAATAGTTTTTTTTTTTCGCCACAATGGGTCCAATAGTTTATAATATATATATTTTTTTGATACCCAATAGTTTATAATATATTTTCTTTCGTTTTAATCCTTGTTATAATAGTTTTTTTTTTTTTCAGAAAATCGAAAGCCAAAAATTATTAGATAAATCAATCATAAAACTCTTAATAATTAATTTCATTTACAAATTGAGTTATATTTTTTCAGGCCAAGTCAGACTTTGGGTTAACCAAAAACCCAGGTAAAAATAAATTAAATTATTATTAAATTCTGAAGATTTTGGAAACTGTCGGAAATTGAAAATTAGGTTTTCAATTGTAAGCCCACCAGGCCTAAACAAAAAGGTCAATTGAAATAAACTTGTTCGATCTAATAATAAAATCATAATGAAACTTGAAAAATTTATAATGTAGCAGAAATTATATAAGCAAAATCCCGTAAAATAAAAATTAAACTTGAAAATTTAATAATGTATTTCCATCCAAGTTCCAAGGCCAGAAAAATTAAATAAAATCCAATTTAAAATAAAAACAAAACTTAAAAACTATGAAATAAAGCTAGAGAGATAATGTTCATCAAATATCAATCTTTTTCAATCTTGATCTTCTTGGTCAAGGGTACTCCATCTTTCGAATCATCTTCATCTTTCTGTTCAACATCAATTGGTTCATTTGCATCAGTAGGTTGAATTTCTTGAACTATCAAACTTTTGCCTTCCCTTTCTTCGGATGGTGCTATAAGAAAGTAAAATTCTTTTCCTTTGCATAGAACCATTCTCCTATAGAATTTGCTTTTCTCTTTCACATCCTATCATTATTATTATTAAATTATTTAAATTAATAAAGAGTTTTAATAAAAATAGTTTTAAAAATAATAAATAAATAAATTGAAAAAATCATATGAAAATTTACCTCGGTAATAGATTGATATAAGTTGATGTTGGACATCCAATCAAAGAATCAGCTTCATCAAACAAAACCACTTGGATTTGTTCTGATCCAATAGCAACATTAAGTTTTAACTTAAACCTTTAAAAAACAATTCATTAATTTACATAATTATTATATTGTTATAAATGAAATATTAGAACTTTTGCCACATTTGCAACATTTGTACCATAGCTCATCAATATTCAATATTGACACAGATTCTGCTCTCGTAAACTTGATGGCTAAACTTGATGGCTTAGTGCAAGCAAAGCAATCACCCCACCTTTTCTAAATTTAAGAATAAATAAAATATATATAAATCTATAAAAGTTGTTGCCATACCTTGTCTTCCGTCTCATCAAAAGCACCATCCATCTTTTCAATAGCACCAGCCATCTTAACTAAAAGCAAACAAATTATCTAAATTAATGGATTGCTTATTTGGATTAGTGCATATATAGGGGAAGAGTTTGAGATTATATATTATCACAATTCTTATTATAGTTGAACACAAATACTTCAATTCTATATATAAATAAAAATTAATAAAATTAAAAATTAATTGTATAATGGTAATTTTTTAGAAATATATTAAACAAATAAGGATATAATAGGAATATTAAAAGTTAAATAAGGATACAATAGGCATTTCAAAAGTTTCTCAAAACTCGTACTTTTATATATAGTATAGATTTGTTTTGTATACTTTATTTAATAAAAAACGTATTCTATGTTTACCCGAAAAAATTCAATATATACTCCGCCCCCCCTCCAAGAATTTCCTAGGTCTGCCCCTGGTTACAATCCTAATTATTATTATTATTATTATTATTATTATTATTATAAATAGATCCTATTTATAATAGGCTTTCCTAAATCAATTAGATTTATTTTTAATAAAGACTAAAATTCAGCCCTAAATCAAATCGGTTTGAAGAAGGCTAGGACTTAAACCTAATCCTAAATCAATTTGGTCGCAAATGTTATTATTAACTAAATAAATAAATAAAATAAATCATACCATGAGAAGATGGAGATCGCGGAAATAAATTGGTAATGGGTGATTATATGATACACCGGTGGTGTAAATTTTGGACTCCACAAGCGGCTTGTGGAGTTGACACATGTCCATTTTTTTAATTAATTAAGTTTTAAATATTTCAATCTAGTCCCTAAGGGACACATGTCACCCTTAAGGACCCGTTTGTGTAGTTTTCTAAACTCCATCGCCAGTGTATTGTATAATTTGCCGATATAACAAGAAAGTTATGAAATAGCAGTAATTTAGTAAGCAGCAGTAAAGAAGGCAGAGAGAAGAATTTGTCATACTTAAAAAAAACTTAGACTAATTATGAAATTACAACCATGTCTACTCTAAATCCTCAAACAAAATTCAATCTTTTTTCTAATGAGGATGTTGTCTATATCCAGATGTTTTTCTTATAGTAGGCGGCAACCTAATTATAATAGGTGGCTTTACAATGGATTTTCTCCAAAGGGATTTCTTGTTCAATCCTAAATCAATTAGACCCCTTAATATTTTATTTATTAAATAATAATTATAATGGTAATAATAAATAAATAAATAAATTTTTCAGATCCATTGTCAAAAGGAAAACATATAAAATTTCCACATCCATTGTCAATAGAGTTTCGACATGAGGTGTTGGCTTAAGATGATTAACGTAAAATATTGCCAGAGGGTATTGGCAAAAGGTATTGCCAGAGGGAATTCCCACATGATATTGTAAGAGGATAAATGCCACAACTATTATCACGCTATATTGCCATAGGTGTTGGTATTAAGTATTGGTATTGACAGAAAGATGATTGCCATAAGACACACCGTTATAAGATATACAAGACACAGGGCATTCACTACGTGAGTGGTTTATGACAGTTTTTATTTTCAATAGGTAGTTTTTTTAAAATGATATAAATAAATTTAAATATTATATTTATCGTATAATGGGTAGTTTTTATCTAAAATGGGTAGTTTTTATTTTATTTTGAATTTTTAAAAAACTGAGTTTGTCTCCGAGTCAACTCATGAGACAAACTCAGGTTTTGGCATTATAATTAGTATAGATTATCATAAGGTGCTAGTATAAAAAAAATCGTCAATAGCAATAACATACTTCGAGAATGAAGTGAAAGAAATTCCCAAGTAGATTACTTGGCAAAACACCCAGCAGCACCTCACTTGATAAACAAAGTAAGAATATATATAAAAAAAAATTATTATATGTATATATCTAGGCATAAATCCAATTTGACAAAGACATATGATTGAAATTAAATATATAAACTTTAATCTCATAATTCAACCATATGCCAGTAACAAAGCTTAATTAGGCCAATAAGGTTAAAATATGATAGGAAAGGAGGAAACCATATGGGAAATGGAAAAGCCTGAAACCGTGAAATTTAGGTCGGCTACCACCATATAGGCAAAGATTTGTTAACCCTAATTGCAAGCAGGTTCAATAATTTGGGGTTTCTTTGTTAAGTTCAATCCAAAATCAATTAGAGCTTTTAATCTTTTCCTTTATTATTTATTAATAATTATAATGATAATAATGAATAATATATACTACATATTAATTTTATACACTCTGGAAAAGACTAACTACCCCTTTCAACTTTCAACCAGGGAAGAGCTAATCGCCTCGTTTTCGTCATTTAATCACTTGGTTTTTTACTTCATCGCCCTCGATTCACACTTGATGATTTTTGTTTGTTTTGGGCCATTAAAGTAATCTGATATATATTTGGTTCATCCCCCTGGATTATGCTCTTTGTTAGTGGGTTTTAAATGAATTTAGGGATTCACACTTGATGCATTCCTTTTGATGCTAATTAGTTTCCCATTTTTTTCACTTGCTTATTTGGAATTTAAATTTTAACGTTTTGTTTCAGTTGCCCAGTTCTATAAAAGTTTTTCAACCATTGACTGATAATTTTTTCACTATAGCATTGTATTGTTAATTTTATATAGTTGCACTATTTCATTTGTACCCTAAATTCCAAGGAAATTTCTTGAGAGATCTACTTTTTCCAATAGTTATATCATATTTTTTCCAAGGAAATAACTACTAATTGAATTCATGATACCATGGATTAGTTTCAAATTTTTACGACTTCCTGAGAAATGCATAATGGTAACATTATTATATTTTTCTATAGTTTTGTCATATTACAAATATATGCACTGTAGGATTATTTGGTTCAAGACAATTAACTACTATTACTAAAGGTTTCCAATGTGATTTTACAAAAAAAAAAATGAAAAGAAAAAGAAGGTTTTTAATGTGATGCAAAGACTGAAAGGCTTTTTGATGCGTAGTGTCTCTTTTGATCTTTAGATTTAGAGAGTTTTTTTTTTTTTTTTGCCAAAAGATTTAGAGAGTTGAAATTGTTTGCGTTTTTTTTTTAAAAGCGAAAGTGTTTACTCAATTGAAGAATATCAAGTCCAATAAGTATTTTTAATGCTCAATAGTCTATTAATATTTCAATATTCAAAGGGTTAAATTTAGTATTTATGAATTACTTTTTCAAACCTGAGAAACCTAAAAATACACTTGCCCTCGGTGCCTCCACCCTGTATCCGTCATGACTATAACAAAATGATTGTAATGAAAAGACTCCGCAGCGCTAGCGCGGAATAACCCTCTTTAGAACTGGCAGATGGGCGGGTCGGGTTGGATTTGGGTTCGGTTTTTTGGGTTGGGTCAGTTTCGGGTTAAGAAATTTTCGGGTCATACGGGTTCGGGTAATTTTCGGTTTCGGGTTGGGTTGGGTTTGGGTCGTTCAAATGTCGGGTCATTTGGGTTCAGGTCAATTCTGGGTTGGGTCGTTTTCGGTTTCGGGTCATACGGTTCGGATAATTTCGGGTTTCAACCTCGGGTTTTCGGGTTTGGGTCTTTTCGGGTTCGGGTCGTAACAATTCATTTTTTTCGGGTTGAATAGTCGGGTCATTTCGGGTTTCAAATTTGATTCGAGTCATTCAAGTTTGCGTTTTTTACAGTTTAAATAAATTTTTATTTCTATTCTTATAATTTGGGATTAATAAAAGTTCTTTTCCATTTGTAGTTAGGCTAAAATCTCAATTAGGGCCCTGAACTTTGCCAAAATGGTCAAATAAGTGTCCAAACTATGGAAAGGTCAAATCAGTGCCTGAACTTTTCGATTTGGGTCAATTCAGTCCAAAATGTTAGATTACAAGTCTGTTAAACGCAAATAATCCAAATAAAAATGTAAAAACTAAGGGTTAAAACATGTGAATTTAATAATTTAGGGTTTTTATTTCGATTATTTGCATTTAATAGATTTGTAATCTAACGTTTTGGATCGAATTGACCCAAATCAAAAAGTTCAGGCACTTATTTGACCTTTTCCATAGTTTGGGCACTTATTTGATCATTTTGGCAAAGTTCAGGGCCCTAATTGAGATTTTAGCCTTGTAGTTATAACATATTTTGATAAAATAGTTATAAGAAATTTTATCAGTATCAATCTCAAAGATTTAAGTCTTAATTAATCAGTACAAATAAATATAGTATTTATATATTTAGGCCATGTCTCTGATTTATACTAAATATACTTATATATATATATATAATATAATATAATAAGACTTTCAAATCTGATTTTATATTTTAAGCAATGTCTCTTTTGTTCATGTCTTTAAGGATGGTCCAACTTTTTTGTTGAGTTCCTTGGCCAAGTTTGGTGTCTCTAGAACATCAAACTTTGATTGCTTGGTTGTAATC
>AWWV01015084.1:0-12891 GCA_001974805.1 Corchorus capsularis
TGGCAACAATGCACCGGATCCAATGAGATGTGGCTTGTATAGATTTATCATGCAAAGACCAATGGGTGCGATCATACCAGCACTAATGCACCGGATCCCATCAGAACTCCGCAGTGAAGCGTGCTTGGGCGAGAGTAGTACTAGGATTCGTGACCTCCTGGGAAGTCCTCGTGTTGCACCCCATTCTCATTTTTTTCTTTAATTTTCTTCTACTTTCGGAATTTCTTATGGGAAGCAATCGGTTCATGTAAGCATTACGTCTTAGTATGGCTGCGAATGAACAACATGTTCGATGAACGGCACGTGAACAAGCTGGATCAAAGGTCGTTTATGTTCGCTCGGTAAGGTTTCCAAAGAGAAATAATTTTTTCTTCTTCTTTCGAAAATTATTTGGGTAGTCATCGGTTGAAGTAAGTATTAAGTCTTAGTACGTATGGCGTATACGATCATATGTTGGCAACAATGCACTGGATCCAATGAGATGTAGCTTGTATAGATTCATCATGCAAAGACCAATGGGTGTGATCATACCAGCACTAATGCACCGGATCCCATCAGAACTCCGCAGCTAAGCGTGCTTGGGCGACAGTAGTACTTGGATGGGTGACCCTCTGAGAAGTCCTCGTGTTGCACCTTTTTTCATTTTTTTCTTTAATTTTCTTCTACTTTCGGAATTTCTTATGGGAAGCAATCGGTTCATGTAAGCATTACGTCTTAGTATGGCTGCGAATGAACAACATGTTCGATGAACGGCACGTGAACAAGCTGGATCAAAGGTCCGTTTATGTTCGCTCGGTAAGGGTTTCCAAAGAGAAATAATTTTTTCTTCTTCTTTCGAAAATTTTTTGGGTAGTCATCGGTTGAAGTAAGTATTAAGTCTTAGTACGTATGGCGTATACGATCATATGTTGGCAACAATGCACCGGATCCAATGAGATCTGGCTTGTATAGATTTATCATGCAATGACCAATTGGTGCGATCATTCCAGCACTAATGCTCCGGATTACATCAGAACTCCGCGGTTAAGCGTGCTTGGGCGAGAGTAGTACTAGGATGGGTGATCTCCTGGGAAGTCCTCGTGTTGCAAATGTTTTTCATTTTTTTCTTTAAATTTTCTTCTACTTTCGGAATTTCTAATGGGAAGAAATCGGTTCGTGTAAGCATTACGTCTTACTGTGGCTGCGAATGAACAACATGTTCGATGAACGGCATGTGAACAAGCTGGATCAAAGGTCGTTTATGTTCGCTCGGTAAGGTTTCCAAAGAGAAATAATTTTTTCTTCTTCTTTCGAAAATTTTTTGGGTAGTCATCGGTTGAAGTAAGTATTAAGTCTTAGTACGTATGGCGTATACGATCATATGTTGGCAACAATGCACCGGATCCAATTAGATGTGGTTTGTATAGATTTATCATTCAAAGACCGATGGGTGCGATCATAAAAGCACTAATGTAACGGATCCCATCAGAACTCCGCAGTTAAGTGTGCCTGGGCGAGAGTAGTACTAGGATGTGTGACCTCCTGGGAAGTCCTCGTGTTGCACCCCTTTTTCATTTTTTTTCTTTTAATTTTCTTCTACTTTCGGAATTTCTTATGGGAAGCAATCGGTTCATGTAAGCATTACGTCTTAGTATGGCTGCGAATGAACAACATGTTCGATGAACGGCACGTGAACAAGCTGGATCAAAGGTCGTTTATGTTCGCTCGGTAAGGTTTCCAAAGAGAAATAATTTTTTCTTCTTCTTTCGAAAATTTTTTGGGTAGTCATTGGTTGAAGTAAGTATTAAATCTTAGTACGTATGGCGTATACGATCATATGTTGGCAACAATGCACCGAATCCAATGAGATGTGGCTTGTATAGATTTATCATGCAGAGACCAATGGGTGCGATCATACCTGCACTAATGCACCGGATCCCATCAGAACTCCGTAGTTAAGTGTTCTTGGGCGAGAGTAGTACTAGGATTGGTGACCTCCTGGGAAGTCCTCATGTTGCACCCCTTTTTCATTTTTTTTCTTTTAATTTTCTTCTACTTTCGGAATTTCTTATGGGAAGCAATCGGTTCATGTAAGCATTACGTCTTAGTATGGCTGCGAATGAACAACATGTTCGATGAACGGCACGTGAACAAGCTGGATCAAAGGTCGTTTATGTTCGCTCGGTAAGGTTTCCAAAGTGAAATAATTTTTTCTTCTTCTTTCGAAAATTTTTTGGGTAGTCATTGGTTGAAGTAAGTATTAAATCTTAGTACGTATGGCGTATACGATCATATGTTGGCAACAATGCACCGAATCCAATGAGATGTGGCTTGTATAGATTTATCATGCAAAAACCTATTGGTGCGATCATACCAGCACTAATGCACCCGATCCCATCAGAACTCCGCAGTTAAGCGTGCTTGGGCGAGAGTCCCCTTTTTCATTTTTTTTCCTTTTAATTTTCTTCTACTTTCGGAATTTCTTATGGGAAGCAATCGGTTCATGTAAGCATTACGTCTTAGTATGGCTGCGAATGAAACACATGTTCGATGAACGGCACGTGAACAAGCTGGATCAAAGGTCGTTTATGTTCGCTCGGTAAGGTTTCCAAAGAGAAATATTTTTTTCTTCTTCTTTCGAAAACTTTTTGGGTAGTCATCGGTTGAAATAAGTATTAAGTCTTAGTACATATGGCGTATACGATCATATGTTGGCAACAATGCACCGGATCCAATGAGATGTGGCTTGTATAGATTCATCATCCAAAGACCAATGGGTGCGATCATACCAGCACTAATGCACCGGATCCCATCAGAACTACTCAGTTAAGCGTGCTTGGGCGAGAGTAGTACTAGGATGGGTGACCTCCTGGGAAGTCCTCGTGTTGCACCCCTTTTTCATTTTTTTTCTTTTAATTTTCTTCTACTTTCGGAATTTCTTATGGGAAGCAATCGGTTCATGTAAGCATTACGTCTTAGTATGGCTGCGAATGAACAACATGTTCGATGAACGGCACGTGAACAAGCTGGATCAAAGGTCGTTTATGTTCGCTCGGTAAGGTTTCCAAAGAGAAATAATTTTTTCTTCTTCTTTCGAAAATTTTTTGGGTAGTCATCGGTTGAAGTAAGTATTAAGTCTTAGTACGTATGACGTATACGATCATATGTTGGCAACAATGCACCGGATCCAATGAGATGTGGCTTGTATAGATTTATCATGCAAAGACCAATGGGTGCGATCATACCAGCACTAATGCACCGGATCCCATCAGAACTCCGCAGTGAAGCGTGCTTGGGCGAGAGTAGTACTAGGATTCGTGACCTCCTGGGAAGTCCTCGTGTTGCACCCCATTTTCATTTTTTTTCTTTTAATTTTCTTCTACTTTCGGAATTTCTTATGGGAAGCAATCGGTTCATGTAAGCATTACGTCTTAGTATGGCTGCGAATGAACAACATGTTCGATGAACGGAACATGAACAAGCTGGATCAAAGGCCGTTTATGTTCGCTCGGTAAGGTTTCCAAAGAGAAATAATTTTTCTTCTTCTTTCGAAAATTAGTTTGGGTAGTCATCGGTTGAAGTAAGTATTAAGTCTTAGTACGTATGGCGTATACGATCATATGTTGGCAACAATGCACCGGATCCAATGAGATGTGGCTTGTATAGATTTATCATGCAAAGACCAATGGGTGCGATCATACCAGCACTAATGCACCGGATTCCATCAGAACTCCGCAGTTAAACGTGCTTGGGCGAGAGTAGTACTAGGATGGGTGGCCTCCTGGGAAGTCCTCGTGTTGCACCCCTTTCGGAATTTCTTATTGGAAGCAATCGGTTCATGTAAGCATTACGTCTTAGTATGGCTGCGAATGAACAACATGTTCGATGAACGGATCATGAACAAGCTGGATCAAAGGCCGTTTATGTTCGCTCGGTAAGGTTTCCAAAGAGAAATAAATTTTTCTTCTTCTTTCGAAAACTTTTTGGGTAGTCATTGGTTGAAGTAAGTATTAAGTCTTAGTACGTATGACGTATACGATCATATGTTGGCAACAATGCACCGGATCCAATGAGATGTGGCTTGTATAGATTTATCATGCAAAGACCAATGGGTGCGATCATACCAGCACTAATGCACCGGATCCCATCAGAACTCCGTAGTGACGCGTGCTTGGGCGAGAGTAGTACTAGGATTCGTGACCTCCTGGGAAGTCCTCGTGTTGCGCCCCATTTTCATTTTTTTCTTTTAATTTTCTTCTACTTTCGGAATTTCTTATGGGAAGCAATCGGTTCATGTAAGCATTACGTCTTAGTATGGCTGCGAATGAACAACATGTTCGATGAACGGATCATGAACAAGCTGGATCAAAGGCCGTTTATGTTCGCTCGGTAAGGTTTCCAAAGAGAAATAAATTTTTCTTCTTCTTTCGAAAACTTTTTGGGTAGTCATCGGTTGAAGTAAGTATTAAGTCTTAGTACGTATGGCGTATACGATCATATGTTCGCAACAATGCACTGGATCAAATGAGATGCGGCTTGTATAGATTTATCATGCAAAGACCAATTGGTGCGATCATACCAGCACAGATGCACCGGATCCCATCAGAACTTCGCAGTTAAGCGTGCTTGGCCAAGAGTAGTACTAGGATGGGTGACCTCCTAAGAAGTCCTCGTGTTGCACCCCTTTTTCATTTTTTTTCTTTTTCACTTTCTTCTCCTTTCAGAATTTCTTATGGGAAGCAATCGGTTCATGTAAGCATTACGTCTTAGTATGGCTGCAAATGAACAACATGTTGGATGAACGGCACGTGAACTAGCTGGATCGAAGGTCGTTTATGTTTGCTCGGTAATGTTCACAAAGAGAAATAATTTTTTCTTCTTCTTTCGAAAATTTTTTGGGTAGGCATCGGTTGAAGTAAGTATTAAGTCTTTGTACGTATGGCGTATACGATCATATGTTGGCAACAATTCACCGGATCCAATGAGATGTGGCTTGTATAGATTTATCATGCAAAGAACAATGGTTGCAATTATACCAGCACTAATGCACCGGATTCCATCAGAACTCCACAGTTAAGCGTGCTTGGGCGAGAGTAGTACTAGGATGGGTGACCTCCTGGGAAGTCCTCGTGTTGCATACCTTTTTCATTTTTTTTCTTTTATTTTCTTCACCTTTCGGAATTTCTTATGGGAAGCAATCGGTTCATGTAAGCATTGCGTCTTAGTATGGCTGCAAATGAACAACATGTTCGATGAACGGCACGTGAACAAGCTAGATCGAATGTCGTTTATGTTCGCTCGGTAAGGTTTCCAAAGAGAAATAATTTTTTCTTCTTCTTTCGAAAATTTTTTGGGTAGTCATCGGTTGATGTAAGTATTAAGTCTTAGTACGTATAGCGTATAGGATCATATGTTGGCAACAATGCACCGGATCCAATGAGACGTGGCTTGTATAGATTTATCATGCAAAGACCAATGGGTGTGATCATACCAGCACTAAAGCACCGAATCCCTTTAGAACTCCGCAGTTAAGCCTGCTTGGGCGAGAGTAGTACTAGGATGGGTGACCTCCTGGGAAGTCCTCGTGTTTGTTGCACCCCTTTTACATTTTTTTTCTCTTTTAATTTTCTTCTACTTTCGGATTTTCTTATGGGAAGCAATCGGTTCATGTAAGCATTACGTCTTAGTATTACTGCGAATGAACAACATGTTCGATGAAAGGCACGTGAACAAGCTGGATCAAAGGTTGTTTATGTTCGCTCGGTAAGGTTTCCATTTCTTCTTCTTTCGAAAATTTTTTGGGTAGGCATCGGTTGAAGTAAGTATTAAGTCTTAGTACGTATGGCGTATACGATCATATGTTGGCAACAATTCACCGGATCCAATGAGATGTGGCTTGTATAGATTTATCATGCAAAGAACAATGGTTGCGATCATACCAGTACTAATGCACCGGATCCCATCAGAACTCCGCAATTAAGCGTGCTTGGGCGAGAGTAGTACTAGGATGGGTGACCTCCTGGGAAGTCCTCGTGTTGCACACCTTTTTCATTTTTTTTTTCTTTTATTTTCTTCACCTTTCGGAATTTCTTATGGGAAGCAATCGGTTCATGTAAGCATTGCGTCTTAGTATGGCTGCAAATGAACAACATGTTCGATGAACGGCACGTGAACAAGCTAGATCGAATGTCGTTTATGTTCGCTCGGTAAGGTTTCCAAAGAGAAATAGTTTTTTCTTCTTCTTTCGAATATTCCTTGGGTAGGCATCGGTTGAAGTAAGTATTAAGTCTTAGTACGTATGGCGTATACGATCATATGTTGGCAACAATGCACCGGATCCAATAAGATGTGGCTTGTATAGATTTATCATGCAAAGACCAATGGGTGCGATCATACTAGCACTAATGCATCGGATCCCATCAGAACTCTTCAGTTAAGCGTGCTTGGGCGAGAGTAGTACTAGGATGGGTGACCTCCTGGGTAGTCCTCGTGTTGCACCCTTTTTTCATTTTTTTTCTTTTTATTTTCTTCTCCTTTCGGAATTTCTTATGGGAAGCAATCGGTTCATGTAAGCATTACGTCTTAGTATGGCTGCGAATGAATAACATGTTCGATGAACGGCACGTGAACAAGCTGGATCAAAGGTCATTTATGTTCGCTCGGTAAGGTTCACAAAGAGAAATAATTTTTTCTTCTTCTTTCGAAAATTTTTTGGGTAGGCATCGGTTGAAGTAAGTATTAAGTCTTAGTACGTATGGCGTATACGATCATATGTCGGCAACAATGCACCGGATCCAGTGAGATGTGGCTTGTATAAATTTATCATGCAAAAACCAATGCGTGCGACCAGCACTAATGCTTCGGATCCCGTCAGAACTCCGCAGTCAAGCGTGCTTGGGCGAGAGTAGTACTAGGATGGGTGATCTCCTGGGAAGTCCTCGTGTTGCACCCCTTTTTCATTTTTTTTCTTTTTATTTTCTTCTCCTTTCGGAATTTCTTATGGGAAGCAATCGGTTTATGTAAGCATTACGTCTTAGTATGGCTGCGAATGAACACCATGTTCGATGAACGGCACGTGAACAAGCTGGATCAAAGGTCGTTTATGTTCACTCTGTAAGGTTCACAAAGAGAAATAATTTTTTCTTCTCCTTTCGAAAATTTTTTGGGTAGGCATCGGTTGAAGTAAGTATTAAGTCTTAGTACGTATGGCGTATACGATCATATGTTGGCAACAATGCACCGGATCCAATAAGATGTGGCTTTTACAGATTTATCATGCAAAGACCAGTGGGTGCGATCATACCAGCACTAATGCACCGGATCCCATCAGAATTCCTCAGTTAAGCGTGCTTGGGCGAGAGTAGTACTAGGATGGCTGACCTCCTGGGAAGTCCTCGTTTTGCACCCCTTTTTCATTTTTTCTTCTTTTTATTTTCTTCTCCTTTCGGAATTTCTTATGGGAAGCAATCGGTTCATGTAAGCATTACGTCTTAGTATGGCTGCGAATGAATAACATGTTCGATGAACGGCACGTGAACAAGCTGGATCAAAGGTCGTTTATGTTCGCTCGGTAAGGTTCACTAAGTGAAATAATTTTTTCTTCTTCTTTCGAAAATTTTTTGGGTAGGCATCGGTTGAAGTAAGTATTAAGTTTTATTACGGTTGGCGTATACGATCATATGTCGGCAACAATGCACCGGATCCAATGAGATGTGGCTTTTATAGATTTACAATGCACAGACCAATGGGTGCGATCATACCGGATAAAATGCATCGGATCCCGTCAGATATCCGCAGTCAAGCGTGCTTGGACGAGAGTAGAACTAGGATGGGTGATCTTCTTGGAAGTCCTCATGTTGCACCCCTTTTTCATTTTTTTTCTTTTTATTTTCTTCTCCGTTCGGAATTTCTTATGGGAAGCAATCGGTTCATGTAAGCATTACGTCTTAGTATGGCTGCGAATGAACAACATGTTCGATGAACGGCACGTGAACAAGCTGGATCAAAGGTCGTTTATGTTCGCTCGGTAAGGTTCACAAAGAGAAATAATTTTTTCTTCTTCTTTCGAAAATTTTTTGGGTAGGCATCGGTTGAAGTAAGTATTAAGTCTTAGTACGTATGGCGTATACGATCATATGTCGGCAACAATGCACCGGATCCATTAGACGTGGCTTGTATAGATTTATCATGCAAAGACCAATGAATGCGATCATAGCAGCACTAATCCACCGGATCCTATCAGAACTCCGCAGTTAGCCGTGCTTGGGCGAGAGTAGTACTAGGATGGGTGACTTCCTCTGAAGTCCTCGTGTTGCACCCCTTTTTCATTTTTTTTCTTTTTATTTTCTTCTCCTTTCGGAATTTCTTATGGGAAGCAATCGGTTCATGTAAGCATTACGTCTTAGTATGGCTGCGAATGAATAACATGATCGATGAACGGCTCGTGAACAAACTGGATCAAAGCTCGTTTATTTTTGCTCGGTACTAATGTTGCACCATTAGTACGTAGGGCGTATACGATAATATGTCGGCAACAATGCACCGTATCCAATGAGATGTGGCTTGTATAGATTTATCATGCAAAGACTAATGGGTGCGACCATACCAGCACTAATGCACCGAATCCCATCAGAAGTCTGCAGTGAAGCGTGCCTAAGCGAGAGTAGTACTAGGATTGGTGACCTCTTGGGAAGTCCTCATGTTGAACCCCTTTTTCATTTTTTCTTTTTTATTTGCTTCTCCTTTCGGAATTTCTTATGGGAAGCAATCGGTTCATTTGAGCATTACGTCTTAGTATGGCTGCGAATGAACAGCAGGTTCGATGAACGGCTCGTGAACAAGGTGGATCAAAACTCATTTATCTTCGCTCGGTAAGGTTCTTAAAGAGAAATAATTTTTTCTTCTTCTTTCGAAAGTTTTTTGGGTAGGCATCGATTGAAGTAAGTATTAAGTCTTAGTACGTATGACTTATACGATCATATGTCGGCAACAATGCACCGGATCCAATGAGATGTGGCTCGTATAGATTTATCATGCAAAGACCAATGGGTGCGATCATACCAGCACTAATGCATCGGATCCCGTCAGAACTCCGTAGTCAGGCATGCTTGGGCGAGAGTAGTACTAGGATGGGTGATCTCCTTGGAAGTCCTCGTGTTGCACCCCTTTTTCATTTTTTTTCTTTTTATTTTCTTCTCCTTTAGGAATTTCTTATGGGAAGCAATCGGTTCATGTAAGCATTACGTCTTAGTATGGTTGCGATTGAACAGCATGATCGAGTGGCGCATACGATAATATGTCTACAACAATGCTCCGGATCCAATGAGATGTGGCTTGTATAGATTTATCATGGGAAGACCAAAGGGTGGGATCAAACTAGCACTAATGCACCGGATCCCATCAGAACTCCGCAGTTAAGCGTGCTCCAGTGAGAGTAGTACTAGGATGGGTGACCTCTTGGGAAGTACTCATGTTGAACCCCTTTTTCATTTTTTCTTTTTATTTTCTCTCCTTTCGGAATTTCTTATGGGAAGCAATCGGTTCATGTAAGCATTACGTCTTAGTATGGCTGCGAATGAACAACATGTTCGATGAATAGCTCGTGAACAACCTAGATCAAAGGTCGTTTATGTTTGCTCGGTAAGGTTCATAAAAAGAAATAACTTTTTCTTCTTCTTTCGAAATTTTTTTGTGTAGGCATCGGTTGAAGTAAGTATTAAGTCTTAGTACGTATGGCGTATACGAGCATATGTCGGCAACAATGCACCGGATCCAATGAGATGTGGCTTGTATTGATTTATCATGCAAAGGAAAATGGGTGCGATCATACTAGCACTAATGCACCGGATCCCATCAGAACTCCGCAGTTAAGCGTGCTTGGGCGAGAGTAGTACTAGAGTGGGTGACCTCCTGGGAATCCCTCGTGTTGCACCATTTTTTCATTTTTGCTTTTTTATTTTCTTCTCCTTTCGGAATTTCTTATGGGAAGCAATCGGTTCATTTAAGCATTAAATCTTAGTATGGCTGCGAATGAACAGCATGCTCGATGAACGACTCGTGAACAAGCTGGATCAAAGCTCGTTTATGTTCGCTCGGTAAGGTTCACAAAGAGAAAGAATTTTTTCTTCTTCTTTCGAAATTTTTTTGGGTAGGCATCGGTTGAAGTAAGTATTAAGTCTTACTACGTAGGGCGTATAGGATAATATGTCTGCAATAATGCACCGGATCCAATGAGATGTGGCTTGTATAGATTTATCAGGCAAAGACTAATGGGTGCGACCCTACCAGCACTGATGCACCGGATCCCATCAGAACTCTGCAGTGAAGCGTGGCTGGGCGAGAGTTGTACTAGGATGGGTGACCTCTTGGGAAGTCCTCATGTTGAACCACTTTTTCATTTTTTCTTTTTTATTTTCTTCTCCTTTCAGAATTTCTTATGGGAAGCAATCGGTTCATGTAAGCATTACGTCTTATTATGGCTGCGAATAAACAGCAGGTTCAATGAACGGCTCGTGAACAAGCTGGATCAAAACTCGTTTATCTTCGTTCGGTAAGGTTCACAAAGAGAAATAATTCTTTCTTCTTCTTTCGAAAATTTTTTAGGTAGGCATCGATTGAAGTAAGTATTAAGTCTTAGTACGTATGGCTTATACGATCATATGTCGGGAACAATGCACCGGATCCAATGAGATGTGGCTCGTATTGATTTATCATGCAAAGACCAATGGGTGCGATCATATCAGCACTAATGCACCAGATCCCAACAAAACTCCGCAGTTAAGCGTGCTTGGACGAGAGTAGTACTAGAGTGGGTGACCTCCTGGGAATCCCTTGTGTTGCACCATTTTTTCATTTTTGCTTTTTTATTTTCTTCTCCTTTCGGAATTTCTTATGGGAAGCAATCGGTTCATTTAAGCATTAAATCTTAATATGGTTGCGAATGAACAGCATGATCGATGAACGGCTCATGAATAAGCTAGATTAAAGCTCGTTTATGTTCGCTCGGTAAGGTTCACAAAGAGAAATAATTTTTTCTTCTTCTTTCGAAATTTTTTTGGGTAGGCATCGGTTGAAGTAAGTATTAAGTCTTAGTACGTATGGCGCATACGATAATATGTCTGGAACAATGCTCCGGATCCAATGAGATGTGGCTTGTATAGATTTATGATGGGAAGACCAAGGGTGCGATCAAACTCGCACTAATGCACCTGATCCCATCAGAACTCCGCAGTTAAGCGTGCCTCGGTGAGAGTAGTACTAGGATGGGTGACCTCTTGGGAAGCCCTCGTGTTGCACCCTTTTTTCATAATTTCTTTTTTTTATTTTCTTCTCCTTTCGGAATTTCTTATGGGAAGCAATCGGTTCATTTAAGCATTACATCATAGTATGGCTGTGAATGAACAGCATGATCGATGAATGGCTCGTGAACAAGCTGGATCAAAGTGCGTTTATGTTCGCTCGGTAAGGTTCACAAAGAGAAATAATTATTTCTTCTTCTTTCGAAATTTTTTTGGGTAGGCATCGGTTGAAGTAAATATTAAGTCTTAGTACATATGGCGCATACGATAATATGTCTGCAACTATGCTCCGGGTCCATTGAAATGTGGATTGTATAGATTTATGATGCAAAGGAAAATGGGTGCGATCATACCAGCACTAACGCACCGGATCCCATCAGAACTCCGCAGTTAAGCGTGCTTGGGCGATAGTAGTACTAGAGTGGGTGACCTCCTGGGAATCCCTCGTGTTGCTCCATTTTTCCATTTTTGCTTTTTTATTTTCTTCTCCTTCCGGAATTTCTTATGGTTGCAAATGAACAGCATGATCGATGAACGGCTCGTGAACAAGCTGGATTAAAGCTCGTTTATGTTCGCAAGGTAAGCTTCACAAAGAGAAATAATTTTTTCTTCTTCTTTCGAAATTTTTTTGGGTAGGCATCGGTTGAAGTAAGTATTAAGTCTTAGTACGTATGGCGCATACTATAATACGTCTGCAACAATGCTCCGGATCTAATGAGATGTGGCTTGTATAGATTTATCATGGGAAGACCAAAGGGTGCGATCAAACTAGCACTAATGCACCGGATCCCATCAGAACTCCGCAGTTAAGCGTGCTTCGGTGAGAGTAGTACTAGGATGGGTAACCTCTTGGGAAGCCTTCGTGTTGCACCCTTTTTTCATATTTTCTTTTTTTATTTTCTTCTCCTTTCAGAATTTCTTATGGGAAGCAATCGGTTCATTTAAGCATTACATCTTAGTATGGCTGCGAATGAACAGCATGATCGATGAACGGCTCGTGAACAAGCTGGATCAAAGCTCGTTTATCTTCGCTCGGTAAGGTTCACAAAGAGAAATAATTTTTTCTTCTTCTTTCGAAATTTTTTTGGGTAGGCATCGGTTGAAGTAAGTATTAAATCTTAGTACGTATGGCGCATACGATAATATGTCTGCAATAATGCTCCGGGTCCATTGAAATGTGGATTGTATAGATTTATCATGCAAAGACCAATGGGTGCAATCATACCACAACTAATGCACCGAATCCCATCAGAACACCGCAGTTAAGCGTGCTTCCGCGAGAGTAGTACTTGGATGGGTGACCACCTGGTAAGTCCTCGTGTTGCAACCATTTTTCATTTTTTTCTTTTTATTTTCTTCTCCTTTCGGTATTTCTTATGGGAAGCAATCGGTTCATATAAGCATTATGTCTTAGTAAGGCAGCGAATGGACAGCATGTTCGATGAACGGCTCGTGAACAAGCTGGATCAAAGGTCGTTTATGTTCGCTTAGTAAGGTTCACAAAGTGAAATAATTTTTTCTTCTTCTTTCGAAATTTTTTTGGGTAGGCATCGGTTGAAGTAAGTATTATTTTTTTGGGTACCCAAATTTTTTTGGGTATTCGCTCAGTATGGCG
>AWWV01015085.1:0-72194 GCA_001974805.1 Corchorus capsularis
CCTCGTGTTGCACCCCTTTTTCATTTTTTTCTTTTTTATTTTCTTCTCTTTTCGGAATTTCTTATGGGAAGCAATCAGTTCATGTAAGCATTGCGTCTTAGTATGGCTGCGAATGAAAAACATGTTTGATGAACGGCTCATGAACAAGCTGGATCAAAGGTTGTTTATGTTCGCTTGGTAAGGTTCACAAAGAGAAATAATTTTTTCTACTTCTTTCGAAATTTTTTTTTGTAGGCATCGGTTGAAGTGAGTATTAAGTCATAGTACGTATAACGTATACGATCATATGTGGGCAACAATGCACCGGATCCAATGAGATGTGGTTTGTATAGATTTATCATGGAAAGACCAATGGGTGCGATTAAACTAGCACTAATGCACAGTATCCCATCAGAACTCCGCAGTTAAGCGTGCTTGGGTGAGAGTAGTACTAGTATGGGTGACCTCTTGGGAAGTCCTCGTGTTGCACCCCTTTTTCATTTTCTCTTTTTTATTTTCTTCCCCTTCTGGAATTTCTTATGGGAAGCAATTGGTTCATGTAAGCATTACGTCTTAGTATGACTGCGAATGAACAGCATGTTCGATGAACGGCTCGTGAACAAGCTGGATCAAAGGTCGTTTATGTTCGCTTGGTAAGGTTCACAAAGAGAAATAATTTTTTCTTCTTCTTTCGAAATTTTTTTTATAGGCATCAGTTGAAGTGAGTATTAAGTCTTAGTACGTATGGCGTATACGATCATATGTCGGCAACAATGCACCGGATCCAATGAGATGTGGCTTTTATAGATTTATCATGGAAATACCAATGGGTGCGATCAGACTAGCACTAATGCACCGGATCCCATCAGAACTCCGCAGTTAAGCGTGCTTGGGCGAGAGTTGTACTGGGATGGGTGACCTCTTAGGAAGTCCTCGTGTTGCACCCCTTTTTCATTTTTTTCTTTTTTATTTTCTTCTCCTTCCGGAATTTCTTATGGGAAGCAATTGGTTCATGTAAGCATTACGTCTTAGTATGGCTGCGAATGAACAGCATGTTCGATGAACGGCTCGTGAACAAGCTGGATCAAAGGTCGTTTATGTTCGCTCGGTAAGGTTCACAAAGAGAAATAATTTTTTCTTCTTCTTTCGAAATTTCTTTGTGTAGGGATCGGTTCAAGTAAGTATTAAGTCTTAGTACGTATTGCATACACGATCATATGTCGGCAATAGGATGGGGTGACCTTTTGGGAAGTACTCGTGTTGGGCGAGAGTAGTATTAGGATGGGGTGACCTCCTGGGAAGTCCTCGTGTTGCACCCCTTATTTAGCTTTTATTTTCTTCTTCTTTCGAAATTTTTTATGGTAGACAATAGGTTCAAGTAAGCATTAAGTCTTATTAGGGTTGCAAATGAACAACATGATCAATGAACGGCTCGTGAACAAGCTCGTTTATGTTCGTTTGGTTGGGTTTGTAATTGAGAAATATTTTTTCTTCTTTTTTAGAAATTTTTTTGGGTAGGCATCGGTTCAAGTAAGCATTAAGTCTTAGTAGGGCTCCAAATGAACAATATGTTCGATGAACGGCTCGTGAACAAGTTCGATTAAACCTTGTTTCTTTGGGTTTTCAATGAGAACTATTTTTTTTTCTTCTTGTTTCGAAATTTTTTTTGGTAGGCATCGGTTCAAGTAGCACGTATGGGGTGTATGATCATATGTCGGCAACAATGCAACGGATGCAATGAGATGTGTTTAGATATATTTATTATGCAAAGTTGATGGGCGCGATCATATCAGCACTGCCAAAGTTTTTTTTTTTTTTTTGTAGACATCGGTTCAAGTAAGAATTAAGTCTTAGTACAACTGCAAATGAATAACATCTTTGATTTTGTACAGCGACCAAAATGCACATTTTTGCATATGATGAACAACGTGTTCTATTTTGGTACACCGACCGAAAAATTGTGAATATACAGTGACTGTGGACGAACAAAGTTGATACTGGAGAGAACAATTTGCACAAAAAATTTGTACAACGACCAAAATACACATTTTAGCATTGTAGTGGGACCGTCTGGTTATTTTTATTGTTTTTAATTTTTTTTATAAAAAAATCAAATTTAAATTGTATGCCATGTGTCACTGACATGCCACGTCAGCATAATAGACGGCGTTACCACCACATTAACCATTTTGACGGGTTTGTTCACGGCTCAGTGACGACAGGTACTACAAAGGAACACTTTTGATAGTAGTGGGACAAAATTACGGAAAATAAAAGTATAGGGATCAAATTTCGGTATAGTACAGGGACCTCTCGGTAATTTTCATCGTATGTTAAGTAATTATTTGTTAAACAGTTAATATTTGAGGAACATTAATATTAAATTTATAATTAATAAGGAATAATATAAGTGTCAGTTTTTTAATCCATTTGTGGAATCGAAAAAATTTGTTGATGTATAAACTGCATGTAGGTTTTGTCCCACTTAATGTGGGGCTTGGTTAGTTTGTATTTGTGATTTCTCGTGGTACTGTTTAAGCATAGGAGACTCTCCAAATATATAATACTATATATACATTTTTTCCTTTTTCTTTTTAGGAAATAGCTCGTTAATAAATTTATTGAAAAGATAAAAAGTAAATGAGGTGGGGTTTTGACATTTTCAAATGTCTAAAATATCCTTGAAGAAAATTTATCTACAAAATAAAAGGTTTAGCCCCTAAATAAATAGATATTTTAATTTAAAGGTTTTAAATATAACTTATATTGTAATGTCAAAAAAAATATAACTTATATTGTTAATAGGGTTTTAGAAAATATATATATAACTAATTTAATAAAATTTAGAAATAATTTGATAGAGTTTAGCCCCAAATAAAAATAATTTATTTATTTTCAAGGTTTAATCCTGAATTTAACTCCCATCATTTTAGGATTTTAGAAAAATATAATAATCTATTGTTGGGGGTCAAAACTGGGATGGCCCACATATTCTTCTCACATTAAACACACTCAAGGTTGGGTCAATTTCTTCCTTATTCACACACACATTTCTCTTGGCCCAGCAAACACACACATGTTGGTACATGGGCCCACGAATATCACAAACACATCAGACACACAAAGGGCCCATCTATTCTACCCAATCGATCGAGAGTCCCAAAATATCACATCACACATACGGATACTCTCTCAACACATAAAAGTCCCATACATAGGGGCATTCTCTCTCAACATACGCAAAGAGTCCCAAATACATGGGCCACCTCTCTCACCCAAAATGGGCCAAAAGCCACATATGGCCTAGCAGGACCTTGCTACTACCACATCTCTCATAAAGGCCCAAAAGCACACATGGGCCTTGCTACTACCACACCTCTCATGAAGGCCCAAAACACACACAGGCCCAAAACCTGCCACAGTGTCACATGCCAAATGAAGTGGAGACAAAAGCACAAACGACACAAGGGTCAAAAACAATCTCTGCTCCACTGCCGCATTGAGCCAAACAAAACTTCCCACCGCATGAAAGATGACCAGAGAAGTCCTCCTACTTAATTTAAATTCCAACAGAGTTATCTTTTTGCGGCAAAGATTAGTACTAACCTAATCTCACTTGCAGACTTAATCATGGACCAAGCCCACGTAGGCAAAAGCATTGGAAGTGTGGCTTGGAGGCATTATGGCAAAGAATCTGCTCAGAACCCATTTTTGTGATGGGGCAGCCGTGCTTGGAAGTTGTTCCTAATTGCAAAAATGGCAAATGAGTAGTAGAAAATGGAACCAAAACAGGCTGGTTGACTTTGGGAAGAAACCCAACACACCCTGCTGAGGAAAATGACTTTCCGACAGTGACGCTTGCTCACCCAAAGCAGCTTTAATCCAAAAGTATGGAAAACACCATTGTTAGCACACTCAAATGGGAAGGTTCTTTTCCGTAGACCGAAAAGGCTAATCACTGTCTGTCGTAAACCGAAAAGGCTAATCACTGAATCAGCAAAAAGCAAGGCCAAGTGAACCGCCAGGCAAAGACTCCGACCAGGCAAAAGAATGTCTATAAATGGTGTCTCCAGCTCAGATGAACAAAGAGGGCTAGCTCAAGTAAAAAGAATAGCCACAAGAAGGCAACACTCAACACCATCTCTTCCCAACTCTCAACTCTCCACAACTCTGAACACAACACAAGAACCAAGTTCTTCCCAAGAATTCACAACAATTCTCGATAGCAATAACTTACCCATTATCAGATCGGGTCTCAGTTATTCAAATCGGTGTTTTCCTCTCTTTGTCGAAACTCTGTATTTTGATTCCATTTTTTGACATATATTCCTTCTTCTTTCTTCCAACTACCACCTCTCAATTGTTTCCGCCAAATTTGAGAAAACAATAAAAGTCGCTAATTCATTTTATAGTTGGTATTTCAATTACAAGACGATTTCCCCATCTTTTTCATCCTCACATCTCCTCTGTTTCTTGTGTTTTCCCCCTACTCACATACGGCGTGATTCCTCAGTCCTCCACAGTTCCTCAAAATCAAAAGGGTTACTGTCTTTCTACTGTAGAAATCATTCTTTTACAACGGGAGTTGCCGGGCTAGGCCTACCTTTCGCACAAAAAGGCTCACATTTAATGGTGACTCCGCTGGAGATAAGAGTTATTTTCCCTGCTGCAAGTCTCATCCAATCACCGTGAGATTTCCTCATTCCTTCTTGCCGTCATCTTCGGAAACCCACTTCCTTTTTTGGGGAAGTTGAGGTGGGCTAGAATCCACCCCTTGAGCCGGGCCAGGCCTACCTTTTGCACAAAAAGGCTCTCACATCTATTAAATTTATTTAATTTTTTTTGTTAAAAATTTTTTGGTTCATATTGAATCTTTATCCCAATAATAATAATATTAAATGGCATTTCTGTCTCTATAAAATTTATTATTAATGAGAAAGTTAAAATAATAAATAACATTACTTTATTTTAACGTTTATTGCGTATATACATTTAATGCATCTGCAAGTAAAAAGCAGGGGACACCCGATAAGTGAACCCTTCTTTAGAGCTAGTAAAATGAATCCAAAATCTGAAACCCGTCCGAACCAATCTGAACCCAACCAAACTCAAGTTGATCAAGAAAATCAACGTCCCAAACCCGAGGTAGTTCGAGCATGTACTCGACCCAACCCGACCCCGAGGCCAAACCCGAAATCATTTGAATACAATAATAATTTATAAAATAAAAGATTTTATTGTTTAGAAAAATCATATTTCCTTCTGATACTAAATAAAACTATTATATATATGAATATAATAAAATTTATATAATAATGATCACAATTCACAATTTAATGATTCAGTCCTCAAAGTTCTTTAGTGGTTCAATTAAGGATCTATCAGTTTTTAATTTGTTTAATTTATGACTTTCATTTTAAAGATTTGTTTAATTTAATGCTTAATTTGTTTTAATTTGTAATAATTTAGTATTAATTAGTATTAGTTAATTTAAATTATTGTTAAACTATATGTATTTTTATATTTAATTTAGTTAATTGAAATGTTGCACCGTGCTCGCCAATTAATAATGGTCGGTGAATGTGACCGTAGTCTTTCCGAAAAAGAATTTTCATTTTTCAACGACTTGTCAAGTTTTTGTGACTCTCTGATTGTCTCCGAGGAAGAGATTGTTCTTTCGTTATTAATCATTTCGTTTGTAATTTTAACATATATTAAATATTTATATATATATATATATATTGACTAGTTTTAGCTTTCACGTGCGTTGCACGTGGCCCAACGTATTTCAATTGAATAGTTTTAAAAAATTTTGATAATTACCTTGTAAAATTGGGATAAACTCCTAAAACTTTGATAACCTAATTATGAAATTTTAATAAACATTCATATTATCTATGAAATTTTCTATTTAGTAGTATATAAATCATTCATATTAAGCTCTCTCGTTCTTAGATCAAGCTTGTCCGTCAGCATTACAAACATATATAATTCATATTGAACTCCTCCCTTTGCTAGTAGATATACATATTCGAATTGAGCTCCTCCACTTGGTAGTATATACAACACGTTATTACACTGAGTTCTTTCAATCAACATTCCTCCACATAGCATATCATCAATTTGAGCTCCATTCATTCAATATTCCTCCAGATGGTGCATGACGCAGCGGAACCTATTCAATTCAGAAACACAAATAACTCAGAGAAAACTCAGAGAAGATAATTTGATAAATTATTGAATTCATTGATTAACCTCAAATTTAGGTTTTACAACCTTTAAATAGTCTCAGGAAATAACAAAATTAAATAAAAATAAAGAAATCCCAAAAAACAATCCAAACGGAACAAAATAACAAAAACGATAAAAACTAAAACTCGTGGCAGAAAATTGTAACGGCCTTTTTAGGCTGTAAAGAAGGCTTATGGTTTGAAAGTTATGGCCTTTTTAAGTTCGCCCATCTGCAAGAACTTCAGTCTTCGGAAAGGTATAATAATAGTCAAACCGACTTACGGTTTGAAAGTTATGGCATGTTTAAGTTGGCCCACCTGCAGGAACTCAGGCCCTAAATCCAAAGCGTTACACGCCCTTTCGAACGGACTTCTGACGGTCCATACGATCCATATATGATATGCCTATCTCATCCGCCTCAGTGAATTATCAGTTTGAATGCTCCCATGTTCACCAACCTTTCCATGGAGTATATTGTTTATTTGAGCTCTTTCGTTCGGTATTCCTCCATGGAGTACATTATCAGCTCAACTTCTCTTATCCACCATCATTCCTAGAGCGCACTCTCCTACTCCATCCTCAAATTCAGTGCTCCCCTTTTTGGCATTCATGGAATATCTCTCATTCGTCTCATAGAGCACCATATAGTTCGACAGAGGAGCGCACTACCAAATCGAGCATTTTACGATTCAACGTACTCTTCACATGGAGTATACATCGAGATTGTATACCCTTATGTCCGGCATTATCTAGTCTTGCGAACGGTAAATCTATTTAACCCAAATCCTCCCAACCCGCCCACTTGACACTTAGTTCATAGCCGTTTGTGCAATCACTTTAGAACAGCTTTTATATCTTAGGGCCAATTGTTGAGCCCATATAGAACGGCTCAAGGCCACAACTCTATATATAAAGAACCCATCCACACATATAGGGTATGAGCTCATTATCTCCACTCTTTAGCTCTTATGCTCTCCAAATACCTTAAGACCCTATTAACATAGTATCTCCAAACACCTTAAGACCCTAGTGACTCTAGTATTGAAGAGGATCCCCTATAAACAAAAAACCCGAGCCCTTATCTCATGATAAGGTTTGAACCATACATGCATGAACCAAATTTTCTCTCTAGATTATAATTAGTTGTAAAAATTATGAATGGTTGCGCAGTACTCCCTATATTATTAGTTGAAAAAGTTATGGAGAAATGAGATGTTTATGATTGTCTATATATAGGTGCAAAAATCTTAGGGGCAAAATATCATTAATACAATCTGCAGGTGTGCCGTTCGCCATGGAATCTCCAGAAATTAAGAGGGAGCGAGGGACTAAGAGCCTCTGGCAAGAGACTTTTCTTTTATGCCAAAAAATTATCATTAATTCAATAGTTTTTTTTTTGACATCACATTAATACAATAGTTTAGGGAGAAAAAAGGCTAATATTATAGCCGTTCTATTTTCTATGTCTATGTCTATGAAAAATGAAGATTAATCTTAATATGTTTGGGTAAAACCTAACCTCTAAAAACATGGTATTAAAACCTACGGTTTTTTTAAAACATATATCATTACAGCAAAATTGACTTTCTTATAATTTAATATATATATATATATATACTATATATTATTTTTGTCCCCTATGGAATTTACTTCAACTTTTAACCCGGAACAACCTTATCGCCCCATTTTGGTCTTTTCTCAAATGGCTTATTACTTTAAAATCCTTCTAATCTTAACCCTTTTTCTAAGAACACATTGTCTTTTTATGTAATTTTAGAATCTAACTTCAATTAATAATGTTCCCACCATTTTAAATGCATGATTAATGGTGTTCCCACCTTTTTAAATTTCATATATGCTAATCTATTGACTATTGGGCTTTATGAGGATTCAGTAATTTTATATGTTGCTCAAGCCTTTTTCCTTCATCAGCCCATTTTTCCACTCTATTTTCGTTGGGTCCGTTTACGGTTTGCACACAAATATTCATTTTACATTTACTATGACCTCTATGATGTATTCTTTGATAATTGCGTGTGTTGGGTTATTAGTGTAAATTGCATTTTCTGAAATTATTAACATACTAAGTGCGCCTTTTATAGACCCTATTAATTGTTTTTTCAAGTCGGTGCTTGCTAAAAGCTCCTTTCAACTTTTCACATGGGACAACCTTTTCGTCCCATTTGGTTTTTTCTCCATTTGCTAATTACTTAATAATCCTTATGTTCTATATGGTTTGTGTTGGATTGTGAAAGTAAATTTCAGTTATGTTGACAATTTTTTAGATGATTAACTATGTTTACATACATTAGTGTGTTTTAATGGACCGTATTAAGTGTCAAGTACAAATGATCCTTTCTACACTTGCCTATCTTTTTGGGGTTTTTTTATTTAATTAGAAGAGTTATAGTTGTTTTGTTAAAGCAAGCACTTTTTCTTTTGGCACAAAAATGCAAGCATTTTTAAACATATTCTATTTCATTTTAAAAAACAAGAAAATGACTAAATAGATTTACAATGTCTCATATCTTACTTTCTGTAATTGATTATCAAACAGATGCATCAAATAAACAAAAATATCTCACAAAAAAACATGCTTGTAGCGCAAGCGCAGGCTATCCCTCTTGTACGTATTATAATCTAATAATTAATAATGAAATAATTTATGGTAAAAAAATAATGAAATAATTAAAATATTATTTAGTAATGACAATTTAGAAATATATTTTTTTAAAAAAAGGGTATAATCGGAAATATATTTAAAAAAAATGGTACAATCGGAAAACATGAAGTTTCCCTTATTTGTACTTTTATATATAGTATAGATAATTATGTTATATTATTATATTAAATTATCAAATAAACTTATAATATAAAAGATAAAACAATTATTTTTATTTAAAAAAATCTTTAAATATGGCTTGCACTTGAACCGGGAAAAGTCAGATCCAGATTGGATTCTGAATATTGAATCGAAATAGAACCTGAATCTGAACCCGAATTCGACCCGAGTCCAATCCGAGATTGAACTCGAAAAACCCGAACCTGACAGAACCCGAACTCGAAGTGACCAAACCAAAACCCTCCGGAGCCCGCCAAATTACCAGTTCTATCCTTCTTTTAAAAGGCCGGGCCGGGCCGCTGAGTAAGGCCACACCCACGCGGCACGGCAAGAGCAAACGTGGAAGGAAAGTCTTCGGTCTTTCGGACCTTTCCAGAAAGAAATGACCATTTAAAATGAAAATAGAGTTAGACTCTCGGGTCCTCATCAACACTTGAACTAATCAAACCGTTCCCTCTGTATTTGCTCTGCAAAACCCCCCTTCCGGAACCAAGTTTCAAATGGCGGAGGCGTCTATGGAACCCGATCTGGGCTCCGAACTTGAATCGCTGGCCACCCCACCGATGGATCCGTTGTATTTCTCCGCAGATCTAGGACTTCCTCTCGACAACGACAATGATGATTTCGAGATCACATTTGATGATCTCGACCAATTCTACTTCCCCTCCGATTCAGAAAACTTGCACGTGCCCGATTCTTCCGCCGTAGCTGACTCCGATGTTGAACGGTATTTTAATTCTTCCTCACCAGAACTTGGCAGCTGCAATGGCCCCGATTCGTCAGGTAATCCCCGCTCTCCTCTTTCCTCTTTAGGCTCTGGAAATTGTGCCTCCACTGTTTCGGAAACCATGAACGCTTCTTCGCCCGATTCGGAGAACATAATTGAACAAAAGATTAATGTTGAAGAAATGGGGAAAATGCGGGCCTCTAAAAGAAAGAAGGAAAATGAAGAGACAAATTCTAATAAGTTCAGAAGATCATCGTTGCCCACCATTATAAACAACTCTGACTCCAATTCTAATAATAGTATTCATGATTCGAATGCACTGAGCAAAGAGGAGCAAAAGAGGAGAGCTAGACTCATGAGGAATAGAGAGAGTGCGCAGCTGTCAAGGCAGCGGAAGAAGCATTACGTGGAAGAGTTGGAGGATAAGGTTAGGGCTATGCATTCTACTATTACTGATTTGAATAATAAGGTAGCTTATTTTATGGCTGAAAATGCCACCTTGAGACAGCAGTTAAATAGTGTTGGTGGTGGCGGCGGCGGCGGCGGCAGTGTTGGAGGCGCTGCAATGTGCCCTACACAGCCATTGCCTATGCCAATGTATCCGCCAATGGGATACCCTTGGGTGCCCTGTGCTCCGCCCTATGTGATGAAGCCGCCAGGGTCTCAGGTGCCATTGGTGCCTATTCCTAAGTTGAAACCACAGAAGCAACCAGTCCCCACTTCCAAAGCTAAAAAGAGTGAGAGCAAAACTAAGAAGGTTGCTAGCGTTAGTTTACTGGGGATGTTGTTTTTCATGTTATTGGTTGGTGGGCTGGTACCAATTGTGAAGATTAGAGATGATAATGCATCTATTGGGTCGGGTTTTGTTGGGGATGGGTTTTATGAAGTGCATCGCGGGAGAGTTTTGAGAGTTGACGGTCATTTGAATAGATCTAATAACATTAGGGATGTAGAATTTGCCTATGGGAAGTTTGACAGTAAGAACAGAGTTCATGGTAGAGGATCAGAATCTGATGTTGAGCAGAAAGAAACAGGGGCACACAGTGTACCTGATTATAAGGGCAATGGTAGTGAGCCTCTCACTGCCTCCTTGTATGTACCAAGAAATGATAAGCTAGTGAAAATTGATGGCAACTTGATAATCCATTCTGTTCTTGCTAGTGAGAGAGCTATGGCCTCTCATAAGGCTTCTCAAATAAATAACAAGGAGACAGGTCTGGCGATCCCGAAGCATTTCTCTCCAGCACTTGCATTTTCTGATGCCAGAGAGAGCAGAGGAAAACAATCTCATGAGTACAGAAATCCTGCAGAAAGACAGATGGCTCTTTCATCCGGCAAGGCTGATGCTTTGAAGGACCATTTCAAGTCATCTGCTGCTGATGGCAAGATGCAGCAGTGGTTCCGCGAAGGGCTTGCAGGTAATTCTTTCGTTACTATGTTTTCTAAAGTATATAGGGTGCTTTTCTGCACGTTAATGTTATGAATAGGTAGCAATTTTTAGCTTAGGTGTTGGTAATTGCTTTAAGTGATAGGTGAAGAAATTTTGCTTGGTCGCAGTCCCAGTTTGGGGTTAAGGTTAGGTAGCTTTACTGCATTCAGTGTGGATTGGCAAGCATTTTATAATTCAGGGGCAAACATTGCTTCGCAATGTCATCCTTTTATGGTTCTGTGGACCATTTGGTGTATTCTGTAGTCAAATAAGTATGGTGCATATTGTGGTCAGTAAAATGTTTCTTTTTTGGCCAAGATGGATATAACCCCCCCCCCCCTTTCTCTCAGCTTCAACAAAAAAGATATGGGATGTACTATGTAACACTGAATTAATGAACCCTGTTTTTGGTGTATCTGTCTTGTACTAATTTGATTTTTCTTCTTTTACCTTCGCTATTGTAGGACCGATGTTGAGTTCTGGCATGTGCACCGAAGTGTTTCAGTTTGATGTCTCTGCTCCGGGAGGCATTGTTCCTGCCACCTCAGTTAAGAATGTCTCTGCTGAGCATCGTCAAAATGCTACTCAGCTTAACAAGGGAAGAAACAGAAGGATTCTCCATGGTCCAGTTCCCCTTTCTGGATCTGATCTGAATATAACTGAACAGCATGTTGGAAGAAATTCTCGAAAGGAAAATATTCAAGGCAATAAAACTGCTTCTTCTATGGTAGTTTCTGTGCTTGTTGATCCCAGAGAGGCTGGTGATGGGGACATGGATGAGATGATTGTACCAAAATCGCTTTCCCGAATCTTTGTTGTTGTGCTTTTAGATAGTGTTAAGTATGTTACATACTCCTGCATGCTTCCTCGATCTGGTCCACATCTGGTGACTGCTTGAGGATAAAAACTGGCTTCGGTTGTAGGAAAAAGCTTTAGGGTAACTTTGGCTTCAAGTTTTTTATGTATATGATGCCGAGTAACAACATTTAACCTTTTTTTACGTACTTTGCCTTCAGTAGCCTTAGTCCTTAACTAGCGCTAGCTATGACCCAGTTATACGAAACTAATAATATACCACTATATATTTATTCTCAGATTTTCAGGTATACTTTTCAGTGATGATATGTGATAGTACAAATTGAGTAAATTTTGTGCACGATTATATTCTATACATGATATTCAAATTCCAATATAAAGAGAGAAGAATTACACCTGCCTCCGAAGCAGATTCAAGGAATCATGGATTTTTCCAATTATGGAATATATATCAGGAAACTGAGAAGGGGATTAAGTCCTCTTACGGAAGTGACAAGATTGACCTCTTAAGCAGCAAGCAACCAAGTTCACAAGAATTCTATGGCCATTAGTAAAAATGGTTTACCATTGAGAGAAGTTACTTAAAATATATTTCAATGAAAAAAATAAATGAATCAAAGTATAAGTGGGCATTGTGGTGTGGGGCTGTTAGTTCCTCAAAGAAAAGGACCAAAGCAGATAAGAGCAAGGCGAGCAGAAGAAATATATCCATTATTATCCATCTTTTTTATGATAAAATAAAATACCCTTTTTCCAGTTTCCTGGTTCCCTCAAATCAAAATTCAAAATGGCATCTGCTTCTTCACTAACTCTCCTATCCCCACTCATTCCAAAATCTCCAGTCAAACTCACAAATGCAAATTACAAAATATTAATGCAAGAAAACAAAGTAAGTTTGAGGCTGAGGAGAGAAATAATGTTGAAAGGAGTGGCAATGTTGCCGCTGCTTGTATTTGGAGAATTAGGTCCTCCAATTGCAGAAGCAAGAGAAGTGGAAGTGGGATCTTATCTTCCTCCGTCTCCCTCCGACCCTTCTTTTGTTGTCTTCAAGGCCTCCCCCAAAGACACCCCAGCTCTTCGCGCAGGTTTCTATTTCTAATCCTTAATTTCAATGGTTGATTTTTTTTTAGTTTGTAAATTGGTATAATATAGTTCTGGGCCTTCTGGCCAAAAAAAAAAAGAAATTGGTAATATACAGTAGTATTAGGAAATGATTAATATGTTTGCAGGAAATGTGCAGCCGTACCAGTTCCTAATTCCGCCAAGTTGGAAACAAAGTCGGGTAGCCAACATATTATCAGGGAATTATTGCCAGCCAAAGTGTGCAGAGCCATGGGTTGAAGTGAAATTTGAAGATGAAAAGCAAGGCAAAGTGCAGGTGGTGGCATCGCCTTTGATTCGCCTAACCAACAAGCCCAATGCTTCCATTGAAGAAATTGGTAGCCCTGAGAAAGTCATTGCCTCTCTTGGTCCTTTTGTTACTGGCAATTCTTATGATCCTGATGAACTTCTTGAAACTTCTATCGAAAAAATTGGAGACCAGACGGTAAATATTTTTATCTTTTCTCCTCATCTCTTTATTCCTTGCCTCATTGCTAGTTTTTACTATTTCTTAGTACTCTAACTTTGTAGTTTAATTTAATTTAATTATACACGTTAGGTAAAACATTGAGCAGATTAAATTTATTTCTCTTTTCTGGCTTTGTTTAGTATTTGGTCTTAGTAAAGTATAACCCATGTACTTATAACCACTCAAATAAGGATTGCCTAACGGTTGACTTATAAAATGATACTTTAATTTACTTTTATTTAGAGCCCGTTTGTTTTGTGTAATTTAATCACTTTCTATAGAAAGTATAAGGTTAGAAACTGTTTGGTTAAATTTTCCAGAGAAACAACTTTAGCATGGTTGGTTAAATTTTCTAGAGAAAGTTTAGGGTCACTAACCCAATTACTTTCTTTTCAAAGTGAGAAAGTATTTTAACACCACTTTCTCACGTTTTTTACGAAGGATAAAATACTTTTTTAAGAATTTAATTTAGATTTTAAAGGGTTAAACAAACCTTCTAAAATACTTTCTTTAGATAAAATTTTCTAGTCCTACACTTTCTATAAAAAGACTTTCTACTTTTTATTTTCTAGAGAAACTTGCAAATGGGCTATTATACTGTATTGCTTAAGGAAAATAGATGAGGAAGATCAGTTTCTTCCCTTTCCCTTCCGCTTCCTAATTCCTACTTACCAAACAAAGAAAGCATAGGGAAAAAACACATTATTTTCCTTCATTCCTTCTGTATAAAACATAATGTTAATTGAGCTGGTTCTAGTTTTTGTGAAATAAAAACAGAAAGAGTCATTTGCTGATTCAACAAGGTTCGTATCTAGGTGGCAAATATACATGCAGGATGAGAGCTCAATTGATCCATTGTGGACACTTTTTGCAAATGTTTTTCTTATAGGGTACATTGAGCCTAGGGTTCTGTTGGCTTTTTTTTTTTTTGAAAGCTCAAGCTTACTATAATTTGTATATCTCTTGAAATTAAGCTTCTGTTTATCCTTCTAATTTGAAAGCTTGTTGGTTTGTTTTTGCAGTACTATAAATATGTTCTTGAGACACCATTCGCTCTAACGGGTTCGCACAATCTTGCCAAAGCCACGGCAAAAGGAAGCACCGTTGTACTGTTTGTGGCAAGTGCCAACGATAAACAGTGGTCCTCATCCCAGAAAACTCTGAAAGCCATGCTCGATTCATTTCAAGTCTAACTCTCTGTTGGACATACATCTTTACCTACAAACCAAATAATACAAGTTTAATAATCTTTCCCTTGTTCTTCCTTCAAAGAAATATATATATATATATCATTATGTTACGAATATTTAGTCGAGCAAATCATTGAACTAGATTTTTTTTTTCATTGTTATATAGCAACAATTGGATTAGGCCACACAAAGCCTGATAAGCCCTATCAAAAAGACTAAGTCAGGTTAGTTAAAACAAGAAAATCAATGAAACAGTAACTAAAAGGACAAGTTCCTATAAAGCTAATACTAGAACATTGAGCAAACATCTACAGCCAAACAAACTAGATTTTGCAGAGCAAGTTGATCAAAAAGTGAGGCCTGACCGCTTTTGCAAGTTGGAAAACAAGCTCCTTGCTTCCCTCTTAAACTGCCACAACTAAGTTGCTTAGCTTGAATCCTCTTCCTCATGAAGCATTCAACACTAATTTACTACCAAAATCTACAGAAGCTTCCAGAAGATTAACAAACTAAACTAACTTGACACTGAGACCACCTATGCTGCAGTAGTTGCTGCTGCATTTGATCAACTAACTTCATGCTTTCTCCTGTCTAGTCTTTGCTCGAACAATCCTATCAATCAAGCTTTCTCAAAATACTACCTAAAACTTACTCTTCAAACCTTTTTTTTTCCTTCTTGTGGTCCATTTGGGAATTTGAGAAAAAAAAAATGGTATAAATTTTTTGTTTGGACAGTCCATTTGATAAGTTGGATTTGGATTTGTCAAAGCCAGCTCAAATTTAATAAGAGTCCAAAATATGAGAATTTCAAATTCCCTTTTAAAATTGAAATTTGACCAATCTCAACCCTCTCTTCCAATTACAAATAATCGAACAAACCTACTTCAAATTTCCTTTTAAAATTGTTTAGGTAAGTCTATCGATAATCATCGAAAAAAGAAAGGATTTGGAATTACAAATACACATTTCATGTTTTTTTTTTGGCAATATACACATTTCAGGTTTAACAAATCTTAGCACTATGCAAAATAAAAATAATCGAACAAAACTACTCTTTTTCCTCTCAAAATTCATGGCTTCCTCAAATCAAAAATAGGAAGCGTTCGATCAATGCCTCCCGTCTCGAAAATTGGATGGATTTTCAGTTGTTGATTATCTCCAATGACACCTTTGGCATTATCAAGAAAGCAACTATTGGAGATAATTGACAACAGAAAATCTTTTAGTAGTTTTGTTCCATTATTTTTTTATTTGAGGAGAGATTTGTTAAATTCCAGGCTTAAAAAGAAATTTGAAATTCTCATATATTGGATTTAAATTTGGGCAGGATTTGGTAAATCCAAATCCAACTTAATGACTAATCAAATAAGGTAAGTATTTAAAAAAGAATCCAACTTATCAAATAGACAACCTAAAAATGAAATTTGTATTTACAATTTCAAATTTTTTTCTCATTCTCAAACAGATTATTATTTATATATATATATATATATATATATTGAAAATTTGGGTTTTCTTTTCTCTTGATAAATATCTTTCAAGTACGGGCAAATATTTCACTTTTAAATTGTAGAATGAATATTGAGAAAACATCCTTGTCAAAAAAAAAAATGAATATTGAGAAAACATTCAAGGGGTAACAACAAAAGAGTAGGAGTGAAAGATTAGAGAGACATGAATCATGAATAATCAAAATAAAATGAAAAATAAAAAAAGTATTTTCATCATTTTCATTTTTTTTTTAAATCTATTTTTCTAAGTGTAACTAAAAGGTAAAACCGGCAAAACTTGACTCGATAATAAGTATTTGACTCAACCCGCATGAAATCGAACCCCATCCAATCCAATTTGACCAAAAAGTTAACGACTCAAACCCAATCCAAACCTGAACCAGAAATGATCTAGAACCTGAAATAATTGAACCCGAAGTGACCTGAACCCGAATGGACCCGAACTTGATTGACTTGAGAAAGGGTTATGCTACCTGCCCCGCCCCCATTTCCCGCATAATGATCGCGCCTGACGTGTCGTTGACACGTTAGGCACCACAAATCACATGTTCTCTATGGATGGGTCCCACACCACACTCTTACAAACGACAAACGTTAGGTTTAGTAAACGTTACCCACCGTCACTTTTACAAATTTTTGTTTCAGAATTTTCTATTCGGTTTTACTTTTTTTTGCTTTCGGATCTCTGTCGCCATCAACCAGTTTTTTTTTTGGAAAAAAAAACCCAGCTTTTCAGACTTTGACAGTCACCATATTTACAGGTTAAATTCTTCAATCTTCTTATGGTCTCAATTAATTTCATATTCGGATGGCTCTACATTCTTCTTAGGAATGAATTCATTATTGGACCCTATTCTGCTCAGGAGATATTAAGGGTAATCATCTACGAGGTAGAACATTTTTGGCAGTGGTTCTAGGTAATTAATATAATTGGGAACTCGATGTCTTTTGATCAAGTACCCAAAAGTAGTAGCATCTAGCAAATTACGTTCATGGTTGCTGATATTGCCACTGTATAAATGGGCTTCAATTTATTAATTTTGTTCATATTTCTGTACCAGAAAGTGCCCATTGGACATGCAGAATCTCGTTTATTAACATTGTGCTTAGAACTTGGTCTGGTCATTCCTTTTTTTGTTCTTTTTGCATAATGCCACATAAAAGGACACATCAATATTTTAATATTGCTATTCATGTTTCTTTACCCAAAATTGCCATTGCACATGCGTCATGCAAACTCCATAATTTACATTTTGTTACAACATTATAGTTGTACATTTTATTTACATTTTGTAAATTTCCAGGCTGTATAAAGTTGCAGATACAGTCAGTAACAAAGAAGAGGATAATTAACTTGATTGGAAGGAATACAAGTGAACGACTAGACAAGGTAAGTGTCTTTCTATTTTGACTCACTCTTGTCTCCCATTTGCTTATTAACAGGATTTGAAAATTTAATTGTCAATATACTCATGTTTAATATGGGACTTCTGATTGCTTTCAACCAAGGTAACCTTGGTGCTTCCTGTAATATTTCGTATTTAGCACAAGGTTTTACAAAAAAAGAAAAGAATAAAGTTGCACTTACAACTTTGTTCAGTTCTGATTTTTTAATACTCCATATTAGCGTCACTTTTAACCAAGCTTTGTTTTCAATATATATATATATATATATGCATATATGTATATATTTATATGTATTCTCTAGTGATTGTCTAATAAACTTACATTCTTTTGTCTTACAGAATGAATGAGGAGGAAATGATAATTGAAGAACCTAAAATTGGGATGGTTTTTAAATCGTCGGAAGACGCATATAGTTACTATTTGGGTTATGCAAAGCAGAAAGGATTTAGTGTGATGAGAAGAACTTCAAAACGTGATGATGATGGGATTGTTAAATACATTTGTTTTGCATGCTCCAAAACTCAAAAACGAGAGCTTCAAGGTAACTCGTTTGCTTCTAAAAGAGTAACGAAAACAGGATGTAAAGCTAAAATTAGGCTTATATTACGTGATGATGGGCAATTTCAAGTATCAGTTGTTGAACTTGATCATGACCATTTGCTAAGCCCGGGAAAAGCACGTCATTTCAAATGCAACAGAAAGCTTAATGAAACTGTGAAAAGGAGGCTTGAGATCAATGATGAAGCTGAGATTGGTGTAGGAAAAAATTATCATTCTCTTGTTGTAGAAGCTGGAGGATATGAGAATGTCACCTTTAATGAGAAGGACTGCCATAATTATATTGAGAAAGCAAGGCATACAAGACTTGGTGTTGGGGATGCTGAAGCAGTTTGCAAGTATTTTGCTAACATGCAAGAGGCTGATCCAAATTTTTTCTACGTGATGGATGTTGATGAAAACTCTCGGATAAGGAACTTATTTTGGGCAGATGGAAGAAGTAAGGCAGCTTATGAAGTTTTTGGAGATGTGATAACATTTGATGCAACATATCTCACCAACAAGTATGATATGCCTTTTGCTCCATTTGTTGGAGTAAATCATCATGGACAATCTGTGTTGTTTGGTTGTGGATTATTGACTAGAGAAAACACAGAGTCATTTGTTTGGCTATTTCGATCATGGCTAAGGTGTATGTTAGGACTTCATCCTAAGGCTATAATTACTGATCAGGCCAAGGCTATCCAAAATGCTATTGAAATTGTTTTTCCTAATGCTCGACATAGACTGTGCTTATGGCATATAATGAGCAAGCTTACAGAGAAATTGAATGGATATACTGATTATGAAGAAATCAAGCAAGTTTTACAAACGGTTGTTTATGATTCTTCAACTGAAAGTGAGTTTGAAAATGGGTGGTCTTTGATGATTGACACTTATAATCTGACAGATAATGAATGGTTAGGAAGATTATATCGTGAAAGACAACGATGGGTTCCTGCATATGTGAAAAGTTCATTTTGGGCAGGTATGTCTACCACACAACGAAGTGAAAGTATGAATGCTTTTTTCAAAGGGTATATTTCACATAAAACCACTTTGAAACAGTTTGTTGAGTTGTATGATGTGGCATTGAAAAGTAAAGTGGAGAAAGAGAACCTAGCAGATTTTGAGTCCTTCAATTCTTGGTATGAGTGTTTTAGTCATTATGACATTGAGAAACAATTTCAAAGAGTTTACACCAATGCCAAATTCAAAGAATTTCAAGATGAATTAAAGGGAAAATTTTATTGCCATCCTTCTCTCATGAAGACTGAGAACTTAATTTATGAGTATAAAGTTGTAGAAGATGTACAAGTAGGAGAGAAGAGAAGATGTTTCTTTTCTTGTTCAGTTCAATGAGGTTGATTCTGAAGTGAATTGTAAATGTTGTTTGTTCGAGTTTAGAGGCATTTTATGCAGACATGCACTTTCAGTACTGATTGATAGGAGAGTAAATGAAGTCCCTCAGAAATACATTTTGTCAAGGTGGAGAAAGGACTTGAAAAGGAGATACAATTTCATCAAAAGCAGTTACAATCCTTTGTGTCCGCAAACAAAACGATGCGAAAGAATGGCCAATGAATTTCAAAAAGTTATTGTTCTTGCAGCTGATTCTGAAGACAAATATGAGCTAGTTATGAAAGGGATTGAAGAACTGAAGGCCAAAGTTGCTGATGATGAATTGATTGACAATAAAACCATTAAAAGATCGGTGTCACCATCACAAAGTTGTGCTGACAACAGAGTACCAAGCAGGACAAACAAAGTACTGAGTCCTTTGGTTACTCGACGAAGAGGTTGTCCTTCAACCAAAAGGAAGATACCTCGAGTAGAAGAAGTGATTCGGAAGCTTAAAAATAAAAAGAAAGTGCAACAAGTTAAGGAGAACATAGGTTCGAAGAAATCAAGAACAAACAAGGTTTGATCATTGTTATTTCAAAATGTTTTGTTAGTATGTTATATATGTATAAATTTACTTATTTTATTTGTTTTGGTGGTATAGAATCTTCAACAGAGGAAAGAAGTTGAACAACGTGAAGATACTTGTCTTTCTTCACAAAATTGCAATGGGATGCAATCACTGGAAAGCTTCAATTTAGGAGGATATTACCCATCAACTCCTTTTGCTCCAAACATCTATCATTCATCTCAAGAGAGTGTAAGTTACTTGTGATTTTTTGTTTTAATTATTGTGTTTTAAACTACTACATTTTACACAATCCTAAAGATTCATCGTTTAATTAGGTGATTGGCTTTCAAGGCTATTTTAATCAATCAGGGAGTGGAGTATATGGTGGTTCACAACAAACAATACATAATAGAATTTGGCCCCAGGTAAATGTTAGTCTTATCATTTTTTTAGTATAATTTATATAGCTTTCCTTGATATTTGATTTTTTTTTATTTATAAAAGCTTATTTACTTTGTGTCTTGTTTTACAGGAAAATCCATATATATTTGAGTCCAACAAAGATCAACACCCAAAGATGTAGTTGCTGCATTTACATCTGATTATTAGTTCTCGTTTAGATTACTCTTTTTAGTAAATTTTAATGTCATATTTGACATGAACTAGTACCTCATAGACAAAGCTACTTATTTATTTCTCTCTGCTGACTTATTTTGGAGCCTTGGAGTTACCATCAAGTTGCTTCTTATTATTGTTTAGATTTATCATGTTTGGAAATCTTTGAAAAAGGTTGTGTATGAAAGATAAAATATTTGAATGAGTATTTTTTGTTAGGTGAAGGTCTTTCTAACATTAAGGATGAATGAAATATTGGTTAAGCTATCCTGTTTGTTCTTTCTTAATGGTATTCTATGATATGGAATTAAAATTTCTTTGTCCGTGCATCATTCCTTGTTTTGGGTGTTACATTTTGTCACATATCTGGTCTTTTTGCTCAAAATTCCCTCTTATCATCTTTTCTTTCAGAAGCTAAAAGTTTTCTGTTCCCTTTGTTAATACCATATGCATGCTTATATGCTGTGGTTTATAGCATTCAAATATGTTCCTTCTACCAAACTCATAACAAAACCTTGATTTAGGCTTAGTGTATGCCCCCATTGTTTTTCATTTACAATACTATTGAACCTAATAAAATCAATAACACCGCAACATTTTTCTTTTTTTGGTCAGAAAACAAAATGTATTATCAATTATATAGAAAATATAGAGTTTACAAAGAAGATCCAAGAAGTATGAAAACCCAAGATAAGAGCTTTTATACTTTTTTTTTTGTTCAAATATTATTTATTCTTCCATGATGTTAGTTCAGAAGGGATTATTTGTTCATTACAAGATAGCACAGCCTCTGCTGTCAGCTTACCTAGCCAACCATGATACAACAAACCCCTCGAACCAAGTCCTCCAACTAACCAATACTTACATTTAAGATTTTTCACCTAAAAAAGTGTCTAGACAACCCAAAAGTGGAAGAGACCCATGTGGAGTGAGAGGCGGCATTGCTCTCAAACCTGCCCTTGCTCCAGCAAAATTCCAGCTCCTTAATCCTGGATAAACAGCAGATGCCTTTGGCAAAAGCTCTTGAAGAGCATTTGAAGCTTCATCTGTTGAGACATTTGGTGAAGAATTTCTTGACTTCCATTCCCATGTTGAACCCATATACAAATGACGGTTCCCCTGGATAGCAAGCCATGCGTCTGACAGTATCGAGGGCCCATGGTTGGGATAATCTTCCCCTATATTATAAGGCAGTATTGACAGTAAGAGCTTCTATACTTAGACTTGAAATAAACTGTACAAAGGAGGAGTTGGGAGTCCATCCTTGTCCAAAATAAACGTCAAAGAGGATGGGGGTAATTCTACCCAATTCATCATGCACATCCTTTTCTTGAACTGAGTTGCAACCCAGTTTGCTGCAGCATTTGCTTCTCTTCTAATCCAACTAAATTTGATTTCATCAAAGCCTGCTGCTTTCCTCCTAATCTCTCTGATAATTGGAAAAATTTTCCAAAAACATTTACAAAAGTGCAAAAGTGATGTTCCAAAGCCCCAAATCAAATCAATGATAGAAAACTCAAACAGGTATATATATAATTCTACACACTGCCAATATGGCAATATCTATAAAGCTGCAGAGGAAAGCACGATTCATGCTACGCGAGACTGCCCAGAGTCAGAATCGATTCAGCTAGACTAGGACTCAAAATCCAATATCTCATGGCATCAAACAACTGGAAATTCTTACCCAACATGAAAAAATGCTCGAGGCGCGCGACAACCACGGAGCTGCATATGGCGTAGCAGTTCAATGGGGGATAGCTCAAACCCAAATCCCTCTAAGAAAAGAAAAAAAAACACAGACTTTACCACCTCAATCATCACTCTATACCGAATGCAAAACAAAGCCAGAAATTAAAACATGTCATCTCAAAACCAGAATAGCAAAACAAAAGATTCAAACTTTAAACAAACAACAATTCAAAATTAAATAAAAAAGAAAGAAAAAGGGATAGAGTGATTACCCAATCATTGAGATTAGCGGTGATGAAAGAGAGAAGACAATCTTTCACATGTCATTGGAAATCTACCTAAATAGAACGAAATTGCCCACTGTTTGTTTCATGTTCGAAGTTGCCATTGAATTTTTGGAGAGAGACTTCAAGAAGAGAGTTTTGGGACTTGGATGAGAGAGAGAGCGGAAGATGGAGATCTGAAAAGTGGGAAACGGAAAAAGAGGGACAACGTTAAGTGAGTTAACGTTAGTAAAAGGGTGGGGTGGGTCCATGCCATTCAGAGCATGTGACTTGTGGCGCCTGACGTGTCAACGACACGTCAGGCGCGATTGTTTTGCGGGAATTTGGGGCGGCGCTGGTAGCATTATTGCTTGAGAAATTAACCGAAAATTATCAAAATTTAAAATAAATGTATTTAAATATTTTCAAAATAGCAATTTAATTATAATTCATAATATAGGTTATACCACTAGTTTACAAACTTTAATAATTTTGAATATTTGTAGTAAATATAAATTTTTTAGCCTCAATTTTTTACTATTATATTTTATAGATTTTATATTTAATTCATTGTATAATAGGGTACACCCTAATTATATTTTTTTAATTCTCATTAATGCCTAAACAATCATGGTGAAAATATTTATAACAAATATATTTAACAATCAAACGTATTCATCTTTAAATAGATTTAAATAAAGGAAAATTAGACAATTACATGTAAGTATGAGGTTACAAACAACAATTAATTTTTTTTCTTGTTTAATATAATTAATATAATTCTATTTTCAGGAGAATTAATACTAAGTTTAATTGAAATTTTAAATCTATATTTTAACTTTTCATTTTACTTTGAATAGGTATACTTGTTTACTCAATTACAATAATATAATACATTAAAAGTTGAACTCATATGATTCAAGCCAAATTTAACCTAAACCAAAATCGGATGCTAAATCAAAATACATATGATCCAAATTCGAAACTAATTAAATTTGAAAATCCGAGCACCAACCCAAAAATGACCCAAATCCGAAACGCCTCAAAGTTGGAGACCTTAACATCAAACCCAAAATTACCCAAATCCGAAACGATTTGAACTTGAAATGACCTGAACAGAAACTATTGGTAGTTTTAGGAGTGAAGTAACTCCCACATTGGCAAGAGAAGATAGTTTAAATATGGCTAGAGCCAACTCATTATTAGTTGGAGGTTGTCAAGTAGAATGGGCCATTTCTATGGGTTTCTTGGTGGTCCATTATCTTATAAGGTCTTTCATGAGGTACTTGGGGCACTTGGACTGAGGGCCTATTTATATTTTTTGTTAATTGAATAATTATAATTTATTTATGACTAATTATAATTATTGGCTTTTTTTAGTGATAATTGACTTTTTATTTAAACAATATGTTTATCCATTGAGTAGTTACTTAGCGTAACTCTTGGATTAATAGTTATAACTGTTCATGTTTTATATAATTCCACTTGGCTGAACCATTTTCACTAATTCTAATTAGAGAGTTTTGTTTTGTTATATGCTGAAGGAATAAATCATTTAATAAAGTGAATTTATTCACATCTTAAAAGTGATTTTCTTGTTCTTATTTATTTGTTTCTTCCAATTTTACAACAGAAATTATCTGAACTCGAAATTACCCGACATATGACAAGTCGAACCCAACCTGTACACAAACCCGACCCGAGGCACCCATATGCCACTTCTAAGTCTAAAAGTCATATATAACAATAAAACTCAAAGTAATTTCCATTGGCATTGCCATATACTATATGTTAATATCTCAGAATTTAATGTGTCTTCGCTTACACGCAAAAAAAATTGAATCCATGCACAGTTAAATCTCATCTTAAGTTCTTATTTGAGAAAAATTGCAACCTTGAGTTCTGACTTTCTCAACTTAAAGGTTTAATGCCTAAATTGAGAAAATTATAAAGCTTGAACCTTGATTTGAGCAATTAACCAAAATAAAAAAAGACCAAAATTTATTCATTAACATGCACGTGGCGGCGAGTTACTTGAAAAGTGAAAACTGAGGTGAGGTGGTTGTTGACTTGTTGTGGGTTAGGAAACCTTATAAGTTACTAGGAGTTTGCCCGCGCTTCGCCGCGGGTGGATGCCTGTAATCTTGTTAATGGTGAAGGGATTTATTGGCATTGCAATAGTAATTGTTGGATTGTAAAAAAATAAGTCAGTTTGTTGGCACTGTAGAGATTCTGCGCAATTGTCGAAGTAGGACTCGAATATAGAAATCAACCAGGTTTATGCTTGTGTAGTAATGGAAGAAAGGTTTGAGTGGATGGATTTATTCAAAGATCTTTGTTGGTCATTAATTATGATGAATACTTACAATCCACAAGGAAATTTAGGTGGCATTGATGAACATGGTGCAAGATAGAAGGGTGCACGTGAATATATAATTGATTAATATTATCAAAGTTGAATGATTAAGTTGAAAGAATAGTATAAGTATAATATAACTGAAGATGCTCATCGTGGGAAAAAAAGTTAAGTAATTGCGTTAAGAGTTTATATTATTTGCATCCTAGGATAAGACAAGGAGGAGCTCTGAATTAGGTCGGTTGTATATAATAACAAAATAGCATTTGAATATTTAACTTAACTAAAAGAAACCCTTGAATTACATATCTAACTCAAATTTTCTTGCAAAAAAATCACAAAACTTATCCATTCAATACATAATCAACCACATCTACTAATGAATACCCCATGAAATTTTGACAAATCATGATCAAACAATGAGCACTCACACTTAGAAGTCCCCTTAACACACCCAATTCATTTATGATCTTCATAAACACTCAACTATTGAAGTAAACAGAAAACAAAAGTATATTTATGTATTGAACTCAATCCACAACACAAAAATTAAGTCCTTTGAATTTGACTGTTTTGAGTTGAGCATACCTTCCTCCTGCCTTCCATCCACATTAGCATTTAATTCATTAGCTTGATTTGATCTCTCAATTTGCAAGATTTCTCTTTCTATCTTTTACCATATCGAAATCCTCACTAAAGTTGTTTTTCAACTGAAATCCCTGCTATAAAATAAAAAAGAGATGGTGAAGTACCGTAATAAGGAAATCAAAACTGAAAGTAGGATTAATAGTAAGTAAAGGAAGGCCCTGCTAGCCAGTTGATTGCTTCCATTGTTGGAATTGAACTACTACCACCACCATTAGTCCCTAGAGCATGGAGGGTGTTATGCAAAGCAAGCTGAGCAGTATCTGACGGAGACCTTGGTTTCTACAGGGATAAGGGCAGAACACCTCACATTGATGAAAATGGCCTTAAGAAAGGGCCCTGGTTATCGTGAAAAGCAAGAAAAGATTCCAAGTTTTAAAATTATTTATATGTAGTTAATATCAGAATTAAAATCAAAATCACAAAATCTGCCTCACCTCAAGTATTTGACGAATCATGTCCTGCATAATTAATCAACTTTAGCTTAATCTATATAGTTAGAGATTGATTTTAACTGTCCCAAAAGAATAGCAAAGAATGATCATAATTGGTACTTGAAAAAGACACTCATGTCAGAATAAGTTTTAGGCAGAGGCAATATTCCCAAAAACTTTCAACATTCCATAATCTTTCTGATTGGATAAGTCCAGAGACCTCACCTTGGCCAAAGAAACGAACGTTTTCTCTACAAGATTATTTATGGGAATGGTTTTCCAAGCTGATTCCAAGTGTATAAGATCTTCATACTACAACAATAGAAAAAAGCATCAAAAGTAAGGTAATAGCATTATCATAGCATTACTGACAACCTAAATAAGCAAGACAAGGATAGAAGATTGTAATTTATTTGTTAAGTACTTTTAATTTTAAAATAATCATAATGCTTTTAGATGGGAAAATTATACTAAAGCTGAAGGCACTGTCTAAACTACTTAAAACCATGCATGAAACAATATATACGAGACAATTAAAAATCCAAATCTGTTATGAGTAGCAATCCCTTGGCATGGGAGAAAACAGTGTAGAAAGGATTATATGTTTGGTAAATAAATGAACAAATAAATGAATATATAATATAATACTAATATTGTATTAAAATTTGTCAAAAAAACATTTTTTTAAATACAAAATGTTCTACTACAAAAGCAGAGATATATAGAAGCCAAAAACCAGTGTATGATTGTTGTGCAGATTCCATGTGGAATTATGAAAGCCTAAAAACACCAAAATGAAAGCAGTTATAAGAAGAAAATGGAGATAAATTATTGAAGTCCATTATTATCAGATGATTGAGATGAATGATATATGAATGCGATAAAAAAACATGGCTTAAGATCAATTCGAAGAGAGCATCAAAAAAATAATACTAGGTCCCTCGGATGTTAAGGGTGGGGCAGTTCTTTTTTAAAATATATCATTCAATTAAAGACAGTAAGATTGCCTCATTTATCTTTGCCAAGACTTGTGGATTATGTTCGAACCCTTACCCAACCATGGTGAGCTGAAAGTCTGAAACCCATGCTCTAGTTGCTACATATTTAACTTGATTAAAATAAGGGGGAAATGACAATGATTTTTGAATACTTTTCTTTTGGCCAGAGATTTTTGAACACATTAAAGATTCACCTTTGTACCCATTTGGTTTATCATTTATTTAAGGTAAACTTATCACTTTCTATTACCTAATACATACTCACTTATTAAATCCTAGTTACATAATGATAATAGATGAGGTAAGTAGAAAATAAATTGAATATCGAAAAAAGAGAAGGCATTAAGAGTGGGATTTGTAAATCCTTTTGCATTTCAATATCTGTAAGACTTAAATGAAATAAGACTTCAAATGGGAATACCTAATAGGCTTTTCTTGGATTAAACCTCAATAAAGAAACAATCATTGAAGGAAGCATTCATGTAAAAAGACAGAAAGGGAATTTTGACTAGTACATTAAAGGAGTGAATTCAGCAAGGTGTTTCCGTACTTAAAAAATAAGATTAAACAGCCCAGAAAAAGTCGATATCTCACCTTAGCCAAATGTGAAAATCCAGATTGGCATATAGAATTTCTTGCAATCTCACATAAGTCACGAGCACTGAGCTTCCAAACCTGCGAAGTACATATTTAAAATAAGGTACAGAGACATCATGCATTATGCTTACACACCTCATTATACGTGTTTTTTTCATTTTTCTTGTTCTTAGAATTTTAAAAAATTATCCTCATTATCCTTATAAACCAAGAACTTGAAAGCCAACCAACAACCCATTTCAGTCACCATTGAATTTGAAAGCCAAGGGTGCTACCTTGCCACACATGGAAAGACTAATTGACTAATAAGCCAATAATAAAGTCACTATATAAAAACCTTGAGGGATCAGTTGAAAAGCCAAATTGACTTGATTAAAGAAAGCTAGAAAAGTACAATTTTAAAATAATCGAAATGCCTTTAGTTGGGAAAATTATACTAAAGCCAAAGGCACTGTCTAAACTACTCAAAAGTCAAAACCATGTATGAAACAATATCTGGGAGACAATTAAAACTCCAAATCTGTTATGAGTAGCAATCCCTTGGCATGGGAGAAAATAGTCTAGAAAGGATTATATGTTTGGTAAATAAATGAACAAATAAATTAAAAGGCAGAGAGCTTACCTCTTTTAAAGAAGTGATGCAATCGCAAAAATACCCAATTAGATTTCATCAAAGTCTGTAGGCCAAAAAAAAAAAAAAAAGATTTCATCAAAGTCTTTCATGCAAGTGTGCCCCAAAAGGTTGCCACTAACATGAATCTTTGCTTTAATTAATGCAGTACAGCCAAATATGTCACTCTCAATGTCTACACATGATGATATTAGCTATAGCTGTTATATCATAATTAGATCATATTGAATTATTTATATTTATAGTTTATAAAATCATCAAGTCTCATATTTGTCTGTTTTTTGGTGGTAATTGTCGTACTTAACATCATTCATCACTTTCATGCTACATGCAAAAACAAAGAGATTTTTCTCTTTGGTCACTATATTAATTTTAGTCTCCATAGCTCCATTTAAGTTGCTTTTTAGTTTTCTTTTATTTCCTTTATACAAAAAATATAAGTTTTTCTGGTAACAGATGTCATTGAAAGTTATTTATATTATATAAATCAAGAAGAAGAAAAACAAATTAAAGCTACTATAGTAATGCATACTTTGAAAGAGCACTTAACTACCTTCAATCCCATTTCACTTTTGTATGCACGTATATAATTTCAAGAGTGCGCCATTAATAAATTGATGAAAGAGATCAAGCTTAGAGTGAAAAATGTCCCAACAGAGCATTAGAATTTGACTGGAACATATTGACAAACATGTGATAAGCAACAATGGACAAAGCTAAAACACAACAAATCTTACCAAAAATGGATGAGAAATAATCTCTACATATAGCTTCTGCTGCAAACTCAAATCAACCTGGCGACAAAGAAATTGAAAAGAATTACAGGATCCTGAAAAATCAGCATATGAAAGAAAGAATTCCGAGTTCGCTGATATCATGTTTTATCAGCGGAGTTGCAAAAGTGCTCACCACAGTTAAAAGCTTGCAATATAACGAAAACTAAATCCGAAAATAATGAACCTATAATAGAATCAGACTCTTAAGCCCTAACCTCAACCTCTTCGCAGCCTCTTGACTCAGGCGTTTTGACTCCAGCGTTTGTTCGATTCCACCTCGGTTTCATATTCTCTTCAAAGCCTTTTGAGAATCAAGAGGAGAGATTATCGGAATGCTTCTTATTTTCAGGTTGTTATGATATGGGAGACTGAGAAAAGTAGGCGAGATTGAAATCTAAGAAGAATCCAGAGGAGAGATGAACGGATAAAGGAGAAAGAATGAGAGCGTCAGGAAAAAAAATCCCAGGAATCGCAGGGGATGGGGAAGCGGCGGAGATTGGAGTAGGGAGGAAGATGAGAGAAAGAAGTTGGGGGTGTCGATAGGTATAACCTACCATGATTTGCTCCAATTGAAATCTAAGGAAATCAGGTTGAAAGAATTGAAAGCCAGGTGGCAACATATAATTGGCCAACAAACCGGTAATTGGGGCTTGCAATTGGAAAATTGCACAACAAAATGTAGATCACATTAAGTCTCTACATGCTTTACTGTCCAATTTGGTTTTATAACAAAATGGAATAAACCAAAGGCAATTTACCATCTAATGAAGCGTAGTAATTAAACTGCAATATGACCTTGCAGAGTTCGCTCACTTCAAATTATACTTTCTCACGAACACTTCTCTACAATAATAATCAGTACACAATTATTTGTAAATATTTCTAAGCATGGAATCAGTGCACATCGTGAATTTTCCCCAAAATCATAAACTCAGCACTTAACTTTCTCAATTCTTTTTTACACAAAAAGTTGAAGCAGCATGATTGCAATAGGAGTCCATTAATTTCTGATTGCAGACATACGAAAAATGAATTTGAGGGAATTTGTTGGATAGAAATTCAACAATACCTGAGTCTCGGCTTTCTTTAAGTAGGAGACGGCGCCGCAAACCAACAAATGACAAAATTCATCAGATGACACAACCTAAACGATAGCATCACATGCCAAAAAAAATGAAAAAGAAAACTCAGATAAAAAGAACAATTGGTGGCAGGGGAAATTGAATTTAGAGAATACATTGGCATCAAGTGTTGCAGCTTCAATAACTTGTTCAGGCCTAACTTTAGGTGGGTAGTCAAGAGGAGAAAGAGAGGAAAAGTGAAGGTGTGAAGGCATTGAGTGAAACGTGGATACGTGAGAAAAAGGACACGAAAGAATAGTTACTGCAATGAATTGGAATCATGGAATAAAATGTAGAAGAACTAATAAAATTAAAATAGAAGTCCATATTGTAGAGACAACGCCGAAAAGGCAAAGGAGAGTGGGGTGGTGGGTTGGTTTGTTTAGGTTTGCAATTGGGTAAGGCTAATTAAAGATGCTTGATGGGTTCTGTTGCTTTGCCTCTTGAAAAGCATTTTATTTATACAATATCAGATCTAAAACAAATATAAAATATCAGTATTCTAACAGTATAAAATATTGGCAACAATCTTGTTAGAAATTAATAAATTTGAGTTAATCATCTAATTAACTTTTAGGCTTTGAATGCAATATATCCAACGAACAATGAATACTAAATTTATATAAAACCTTCATTCGACCAATAAAAATTCTATTGTAGCTAGTAAAATACAACAAAGTAACAAACATTAAAACATGGACAAACACTTAAAAAGAAAACCAAAACAAATTTTCAATCTATGAAATACTCAAATGAAGCATGGTTTGTTTATGGTAGATATTTTATCGAACACGTGAAGGGCATATATGAATATCAATAGTTTTACTTTCCAAAATATGCATATATGATCCACAATTTAGTATTCATAGATTAGTATTCATATATGCATATATGAATATCAATACCTTCCATTCATAATTATTACACCTCCATATCCAAATCTTCATCTGGTGCTAGGAGAATCACCAGCAACATTGGCCAATGCCCACATAGACTAAAAATTAACAAACAAATCACTCAATTCAATATAAGGTTCTATATTCTCTTTTCCTAGTTAAGACAACCATCATCGCATAATTGCGAGGTTCGAACATAATTTAAAGGATAAAAGGTTTTATATTTACCTACTCACAAACATCATCACTTGGCGAAGCAAGAAGCTTTAATAAAATCGGGACAGCCCCATGATCAATAACAACCTCGGTATTCTCGGAGGTTCCAGAAGCAATATTTGTAAGTGCCGAAGTAGCCTCAAAATATGGATTCCAAACATATTATCAAAATCAACATTAAAGTAAACTATAGAAAAATATTTGCAACTACTTATGGTCAATCAAAAACTCAAACCTGAAGCTGTGGAAAATCTTCCCTCGTAAGAAACTCGACAAAGCGTGGTACAACACCAGATTGTATAACTTCATCAATTAGAGGACAATTCTCTGATAGAACGATAAAATCATCTTCTTCTTAGAAAAATTGTGACAACAATTAACAAAATAAGCAAAGTCAAATATACCCTTTTGTAGACACCCATTTTTATCCTATATCCTTCAGTTTAAATCGATATTGGCTTTAGGGTCGCCCAGGGGTATTCTGGTCTTTTTGCACTAAGGGTGTTTTCGTCATTTGTATAATTAGGGGCATTTTAGTCATTTTTAAGTCCATTTTTAATTTAGATCAGCTAATTGATTTTAGTCATCTAGATTGCATTCGAAAAACCCAAAAAAATCTTGATGTACACTTTTGGCATTACATATTTTATGGCTTAGTTTTATTTAGTAATTTAGCATTATCGCATTACATATTTTATGGCTTAGTTTCATTTATTAATTTAACATTATCGCATTACATATTTTATGGCTTAGTTTCATTTAGTAATTTAGCATTATTTGCATTTCAATCATGTAGTTTAAGCTCAATTTAGTTCATTGATTAATTAACTCTCAATTTAGCAATTTGTTAAACATTGCATTTTCATTTTGGTTAGTAAAGCACTTTCTTACTTTGCATATCTAATTAATCTCTTTAAATTAGTACCATAATTAGAAGGCATATTCCAATTCTATTTCATTATTGGCATTTACTGTAATTCATTAGCACAACATCAGGATTTATTTTACTAGTTAGAATTTGCTTTTAAGTTGATTGCATTCCAAAGAAAATAAAAAAATGGAAATAAAAAAAAGTATACTCATTTTGCATTTCATTTTTCATATTTTAGGTTACAAAATACAAAAAAAAAAGTCGGGCTAGGTTCGTGAAGGCCAATTCAAGTAAACTCCTTTTTATTGATCAACTAATAAAATCAATACTTTGCATTCATCATATCATTCATGCATCAATCAAGATTAGGTTAAAATTGAAAGTTCAGAAGTTCAGAAAGACTAGCTTTGTCTAATTTCTGGTTTTGCCCTTCTCCACCGGAAGGTGTTGTCTAAAGTTACATTTCCCAGTTTGCCCTTCCCCTCCGGAAGGTGTTGTCTAGTTGTTTAAATTCCCAATTTGCCCTTCCCCACCGGAAGGTGTTGTCTAAAGTTTACATTTCCCGGTTTGCCCATCCCACCGGAAGGTGTTGTTTAGTTTCCCAGTTTGCCCTTCCCCGTCGGAAGGTGTTGTTTAGTTTTCCCAGTTTGCCCTTCCTCGTCGGAAGGTGTTGTTTAGTTTTCCCAGTTTGCCCTTCCCCATCGGAAGGTGTTGTTTAAGGTCGGAAGGTCCTTCTTTTCCTTATTTGTTTCCCAAAATCCCCTTCCCGGTCGGAAGGTCCCTGTTTTCTTTATTTGTTTCCCAAAATGCCCCTTCCCGGTCGGTAGGTCCCTGTTTTCTTTGTTTGTTTCCAAAAATGCCCTTTCCTGGTTGGAAGGTCCTAGTTTTCTTTCTTTGTTCCCCAAAATGCCTCTTCCCGGTCGGAAGGTCCAGTTTTCTCTTCGCATTTGAGTTTAGCTTTATTGTTTTCTAAAGAGTAATAAAAGGTGTTAATTCACTGAAACAAAGAAAGAAAAACCAAAATATAGGAGTAAGGATTAAAAACAATCTTTAATATTAAACCCGTTAGTTTTAGTTTAGACTAGAGGTACCGTCGTTTGACGGGCGTTGTGGGGGTGCTAATCCTTCCCCAAACGTTACCGACTCCCAGACTCAGATTTTGGTTCGTAGATCGTAGAATTAGATTTAGTGTGTCCGTCATCAAGCATGGTCCATTAGGTCTAATAATTGTAGGTGGTTAATCACATCTAGGCAAAAAAAAGATTAGTGGCGACTCCTCATCTTTTCCTTAGTCGTTTCGGCAGGGTTCGAACCCTGGACCCGCACGTTGCGACAGCTTGGCGACTCCGCTGGAGACATTTAGAGAGTCAGGCCTCATTTAGTCTAATCAAGATCTAGGGTTTAATAAAATGGTTGCTTGCTTTTCTTTTTTGTTTTGTTTTGCATCTTTACCGCTTTCCATGTATATATTTGTTTGCTTAACCCCTATCTTGTGTTGTTTCTCTTGTTTTCTGTTGTGGTTAGTTACTAGGCCTGCTAGGTTTAGTTTTAGGGTAATGGTAAGTCGTTCCTTCACACACTTTACTTTTTGCATTCATGCATAAGATCACCTACAGACCCGGGCATACCTTAGTTCTGGGAGCTATAATAGCAAGTCTTCGTGGGACTCGTTTGTCCCCGTACAGGTTGTGCGAAAAACCTCCACCCAAGGAAGTTCTACTAGCCCAGCGATGGGTACTAGTGGGACTGAATTGGGAACATTTTTAGGTGAAGCTTCACCAAGCATATAGTGGAGCAGCTTCCCGCCTAGGTAGAGCCAAACCCGTGAGGCTGAGTGTATTAGGTACACATAAGGAACACCTCTTACCCTTACTTCTCGTTTTTCAAAAAAAAAAAAAAGAGAAGAGACTATAGAGAGAGTAAACTCTTTTAATCTCGGTAAATGGACCAACTTGTCCCAAAGAACTCACAGTCCGAGTGTTTTTCAACGAAAATATTTTGATCAATAAAAGAAGGGGCATCATTTTTCTTTTCGATTCTCAGCTATTTGTTCATATTTATGTTCAGCTACTGACTACTCTTTGTTCTTGTTGTCAAGTTCAAACGCATCTGTATAACTCTTCTGTTTTGTAGGTTATATGTGCATCCACATGCATTTCATAACTTTAAAAGCATATATTGATCATTAGACCTGGCAATTCGTGTTCTGACATGACACGACACGGGTCGACACGAGATACGTTTAGCCGTGTTCGTGTTTGGCTTATCGTGTCTCGTGTCGGACACGATTAAGATTATCGTGTTTCGTGTCGTAATCGTGTCAAGACACGATTAATACGTTTAAGACACGAGTGACACGCTTTAATTAACGGGTTAACACGATGACACGAAAGACCTGTTACACGACACGTTAGACACGCCTAATTAAAACCCTTAAATAACTTATATTTTGAATTTCTAATATACCCAAATAATTATTATAAAAAATATATTCAATTATCTTTAATTATATATATATTTATATATATAGTTTAGTTAATTGAAATATTTGAAAAATTGTATCGTGTCAAACGTGCCGTGTCGTGTCCAGACCTATTACACGGCTTAATCGTGTCATGTTGTGTCGTATCCCGTGTACACGTTTATAAACAGGTCTCGTGTTCGTGTCACGCCTAATATGTGTTTATACCCTATGTAAACACGACACGAAACACGGACTGCCTGGTCTACTGATCATGCATGCTCATGCATCTGCTCATCAACCTAGTTTGCACTATCATGCATCTTTTCTATGTATCTATCAGCATAAGACTTTGAATGCCACGTCATTTGCATTTTGCATTTTTATGCACAGTTACAAGAGTTGTAGACATTTATCATGCATCGTCATTAGTACTTGTTTCATGCATATGGAAGCCAAGCCGTGCCGGTAAAAAAGGTCAAAGACAACAACAGAAGTGGTCTTAATTGGATTCTCGAGTCATGGATGGTCACATAACTCTAGCTAAGTCACAAAGGGGGCAATGAAAGCCCACTTCAGGAGGAATTTCTGAAACCCTAGAGCATATCTTGCACATGCATGACATCAACATAACATTTTGGTTTAAATCATTGTAGTTTGAATCTTTAGCATGTAGGATTGCATTGTGTTAATAGTAGTTCAAATTGTTCACTTTCATTAATCAACTTAATTAAACAAAGTTCTGTTGTTAAAAAAGAATAAAACTTGCAGAATCAAGTGAATTTGAGATATATTATGGTCTTTACATTTCTTGGGGCAAATTGCTTTAAAAAGGTCAAATTCAAATCACTTTCAAGGCCTTGGATGACTAATTGGTTCAGAAATCAGATAAGCTCACTTACATAGCACCTCCTAAATACCCCTATCAGTCTTAGGTTAAAATGGCTTGCGTCACGAGTTAAGTGCCGCCATACACCTATGAAAGTGGAATAATTTTTGCATGTTTAGTCTTAGTATTAACTTCAAGTTTAGTTTTTAGGATTGGTTTGGTAGTTCCTTATCTCATGAAATTTTGAGCAAAATTCAATTTTAATTGCTATACACATGTCAACTGATTAATTTGATTATGAAAGATTGATGCGCAGAGTATTAAGAATGTTTTAATCCTTGATTAAGTTTTAGCATGCATTTGATTTCTTAGAATTAAGCATAATTTGGGATTGTGATATGAGCTTATTTATCCAATGCTTTCATAACTTATTACTTATAGAACTTGTGTTGAATCATGCTTACATTTGTGAAAGTATGTTATGGATATGTCAAGAAATAAGTGTGGGGGTATTAAGGGTAGCTAAAATATTTTAAAAGAAGTGTTTTCATGAAAAGAGGAGAAGAGAAATTTCTAATCTTTTCCATAGTTGTCACTCTTTGATAAAAATATATATAAAGATAACCTTAAAAGAGGATTAAAGACATGGAATTGCGGAAGTATTATCCCTCTGAAGGAAAAAAGAGAGTGTTAGTAACCTCTCAAAAGAAAAAGGGAGTTAGTAAGTAACCCCTAAGTCATGAACACTTCTAAGGTTAGTAACCTTGTTTTCTTAAAAATAAGTCACCTGATCGAGCCAAAAACAAACCTATTTTTATGGTTATTTTACTATGTTTTTAGGTCTATTTATGCTCTAATTTGCCTTATTTTGATGATATTAGTGTTTTGAGTCTTTAAGAGATGTGAAATTGGAAATTTGTTAATTTTCACTACTTTTGGAGCTATTTTGATGACTTTTTACACAGATAAGAGTAAAGTAATTTTGAGTATAGATTTGGAGATTCGAAGTTCGTGTTTTGAAGATTTCTTGAAGATAATTTGAAGACTTGAAGATCATTGAAGAATTATTTCAAGAAGCAAGAATTGAAGATTGGAGCTTAATTTGCAAAGGATTGAAGACAAGCCCATATGAAGCCCGGAAGTTAAGGATTTTTGGATATTTTATATGGGATTATACTCAGCCCATATAAACCTATAATTGGAGTAAAAATCCCAATTTGTGGGCTTAATATTCAAAAGAATATCCAAATCCTGTAATTTCCCGCAGATTTGCGATTTAATCCCGGATTCAGCGCAGTCTCGGTAAAAAGGCCATAACTTTCTGCTCAGATGTCCGTTTTAGGCCTGTGAGTAGCCGTTGGAAAGCTAACTCCGAGATCTACAACCTTCCTTTGAAGACCAAAACCCAGTTCTGCCGCTTTCAAGCCCAAAATTGACGTCGAAGTTGCTGTGCAATTTCTGGAAATTTCAGGATCCTACTTTTACTTGGATTTGGACCCTAGGAAGACTTTTAAGCCAGCTTGGAGACCAATTCAGCCCCTAGAACGTCCTAGACTTATATGCTAAGTCTAATAGGAGTCTTTAGGTTATTTTTCTCCTATAAATAACCACCTTAGGTCTAGGTTTTGAGGTATTCTCTCTTTAGAAAAATATATTGTAGATTTGCTTGAAGATTTGGAGGAGAAACTCTTGGAGCCGCCGCCCCCTCTTCTTCTTCTTCCATAGATAAGTTTTCTTCTTCTTATTTGTGGATGCTCACTCAATTCATGAGTGAGTAATCATTTCCTTTTCTACAATGTAGAATTTAATTGATCTCTTGATTTATATCATGGTGAGATTTTGTGCTTATATATGAGAATTGTTTAGAGTATTTCTTAAATCTCTGTTTTAATCTTATGTTAACTTGTTTTGATGAAATGGATCCGGACCTGTCTTGATAAATTGAGTTGCATTAGCTAGATTAGATCTTGAAGGACCAATTCGGATCTAATTATTAGCAGCAATTGGAAGAGAAGGACCAATTCCTTCCAAGAGAGATAAGAATCAACGGATAATTTTATTGTTTGTTGTGCTTGTTTATAAATTACTAGATATTAATGCTTTGTTCTTGTCAATTATGAAACTGGACCAAGGTAATTAGTTGTTAAGAATAAAAGGGATAATTTAAGCTGGACCAAGGTAATTTTATCTAATTTAGGTAATTTAGGATTTAATTCCAAACAAGCTATCCATGGTTTTCATAATTTTTAGATATCGATGATCCATGTTATTTATGTCAAGAGGGAGATTAATTCTATGTTGGAGGATTTTCTTTAATTGTTTTCTCAATTTATTCACTGCTTTTTTATTAATAATTCTCTTTAATTTTCTTGTTTGATTTCTTAGTTAATTTTACTTGTTTGTTTGATTTAATTCAACTCTACTTCCAAAATTCTCTTTATTTTATTTTGTTTTTAAGAAAAAGAATAATAACCTATCTCTCTGTGGGATCGACCCCTACTTGCCCTAGCTATTTTTAGTTAGTAATTGTTGGGATTATTTTTATGATTGCTGACGACCGATCATAAATTTTGGCACCGTTGCCGGGGAGATTGTGTTTCAATTTCTTTTTCTTTATTTTTTCTATTATATTTGCACTTGATCATCTTTGTTTTGCAGAATAGATCCAATGGCACAACCACAAACGTTATGGGAGTTGAACTTCAACAGTGAGATGCCGCCACTCTGCATTGATTGTTCTACTTTGGATATGACTTGCAAATTGCCGTCAGCAGTAATCCATAAGATGCCTACTTTTCAAGGAGAATTTCATGAGAACCCTCATGAACATCTAAATAGTTTCTTTATCAACTCTGCTGCAATCACTGGGATGCCTCAAGAGGAAGTAAGACTTCGAATTTTTCCTTTGACATTAGAAGGAAAAGTGAGAAACTGGTTCATAAGTCTACCATCAAAATCCATAAATTCTTGGAAGGAAATGGAGACAGTATTTTTGAACAAGTACTTTCCTGAAATGAAGCGTGCTGATGTCAGAAAGAGAATCACTGCTTGTCAACAACTAGATGACGAGAAATGGCATCAATACTGGGAGAGATACAACGAGATCTGTGCGAGTTGTCCTTATCACAACCTGAGTGAAAGCACTTTTAATTCAGAACTTTTATGATGGTCTCCTCTATAAAGATCGGATGTACATCGATTTAGCAAGTGGAGGGAGTTTTACACTCAAAACCTCTGAAGAAGCAAGGAAGCTGCTCAACACCATGACTGAGAACATTCACCAATTCAGCACAACTAATGAAGTCGACACAACAAAGGAATCAGAGATATCAGAAATCCGCAAGGAGTTGAAGGAATTTGTAGATCGAACTGATCATTCTATATCTTCTTTAACTACTCAATGTGGAAATCTAGCTAAGATGTTTGCCGACTTCATGAATATCCAGTCACGAGCGTCTACCCAAATTGATTCACATGTACCGCAAAGGCATATGAATGAGAACATACATGGATTTGGAATCAATGCTATTGAAGAAACTCAACAATGGTATGCTCAAAAGATGGAATTGCCTGATGTTCCATCCTCACCAACATTAACGCCACCATCAACACCTGTTTTTCCAGCGATGCCACCACCTGTTGCTACAACCGATGTTCAATTGCTAAGAGAAGAGGAGATTTCGTCCAAAATCAAGGAGGAGCAACCTACTTCATCACCAAAAACTTCTCAACCTCGTTCAAGATTCGAAGGGATGAAAAAGATGGAGACCATTTACGGGCCACCACCGTTTCCTCAAAGATTTGCGCCACAAAGGAAGACATGCAATGAAGAAAGCCAATCTGATTCACTTCAAAAGAGGGAGGTACACATTCCTTTAATTGCTGCAATTCAAGAAGTTCCCAAGGAACAATGGAAGCCAGTTGATTTGGTAGAGATTACACAAAGACATCAAGGGCCAATTGTGAAGGAAGTTAAAGGGGTATCAAGCAAAACAATTAATAATCCATATGAACTTAATTTGCAAGATTCCTTTCAATTTCTCTTCAATAATGAAGAAGATGAGCCAAGCATGGTCGATGTTTCCGTTCTACCAAAAGAGGTCTCCAAGATTGTGCACGAAGAATCTAAAGCAACGAAAGAGGATATCAAGATGGACATCCCTCCACCTTCTCCTCCAAGATTTGTAGAACACAAGGAAGAACCACCAGATGATGAGCAACTTAGACATCCTGAGCTGAACGACACAAATGTGCAAGATATTGTTGATACCCAACTTTTGGAACATGGACATCACGATTTGTTGGTAATCAACAAGTTTCTTGAACATAGATGCTTTAAAGAGATCAAATCTGAAGATTGGCAACGCATGGATCAATTCTTTTTGAATGAAAAGAAGATTTGCCAACACAAGTACACTTTCCAAAAGCTAGAAAGGAGCGATGCTAGTCCATGCCGCAAGCACCTATTGCATCAACCACTCACGGCAACAAAGATGGCATTGTCATTCCTAGCTATTCATGAAGTCGCCCTGAACAAAATTGTGGTATAATCCATCCTAACAAGAGGAGATGAAGGAAAGTCAAGCTAATGACTTTAAACAAGCGCTTGTTGGGAGGCAACCCAACTTTAATTTTTTTTTTAAAAAAAAAGAGTAAGAAGCAAGTCAAGGCCGACCATATGGCCGGCGCTTGCTTGGTCACCCAAGCCAGCATGCATGCATGACCGGCCATGGTTGTCATTGTCGCGCCATGGCTCGGCCAGCAACCATGCATAGCCGGTTTTGGCCCGGCAAGCACCAGGCCATACTAGGACATGCCCGGGCAAGCACCATGCACAGCCGAGCTACTGCCAGGCCACTATCCGGACCACGCCGCACCAACCCGCGCCAAGGTCAGGACAGTGCCTCGCATAGCCTGGATAGCACCAGGCCGCAGCTCGACATTGCCACGCCACAACCCGCGCTACCAGACCACCTTCAGGCACCAGTCCGCGCATCACCGCAGGCCTTGTCTCGGGCAAGCTAGGTCCCTGCCATGCCAAGTCGCGGCCACGAATGGAGATGCCGCGCCACAGCCCGCACCAAGCTAGGAGATATGCCGCCAATTCATGCATGCACAATTTTGAATTTCTTTTCCTAATTAAACTAGGAAACTAAATTCCTAATTGCTTCATCACCTCTTCCAAATGGGTAAGGTTCTCCTAAACAAGCAATTCTCTTCATAAAAATTGCCCAGGTATGTTTCATGAACCTTAACTCTTTATTTTTGGTAAGCTATTTTACATGCTTTGATTTCTTGATTGCTTTTACATTGAGGACAATGTGAATTTTAAGTGTGGAGGGGGGGGGGGTGAATACTTGATAGGGTTAGTGCTTGATAATTGAGTCATATGATAGTTTTTGCATGCGAACTTAGATAAAAATTTGATTGTTTTTTGATTGATATGTTATTCCCCAATTTTTGAAACAAATTTTTCGGAAAAAATTGATTTTTGACGCATAAAAATTTGATGATTTTTCAAACTATTTGATTTTTTCATGCATATATTGAGTTATTTATTTGATTATGATTGATGAATGCTTCGAATTTTTAATAATGCTTTATTCATTGATTGATTTATAGCAAGAAGTTTTGATTTCTTAGAATTAGGTATAATTGAAGTTTGTGATATGATCTTATTATTCATTGCTTTTATGATTATCTATTTCTAGAATTTGTGTTGAATCTTGATTGAAGTTACAATTAAGAAAGCATGCTATGAATTTGTCAAGAATAAGTGTCGGGGACTATCTATATAAAGGGTAATTTAAAAAATATTTTCTAAAAAGAAGTGCTTTCATATAAGAGGAGTAGAGATATCTTCTGCCTTAAAATTTAAAATTTTGAAAAGTTCCATTGTTGTCACTCTTCTCTTTAAACAAAAGGAGTTAGTAACCCTTGGGAAGAGGATAAGAGGCAGGGAATGGCAGAAATATTGTCCCTCTAGAGTGCTAGTAGCCTCAAAATAAAATAAAAATAAAGGGTGTTAGTAACCCCTAAACATGAACACTTCAGAGGTTAGTAACCTCAGTTTTCTAAAATCAATTACCCTTGAAAAACTATTATAACCCACATGAACCCTTGATTTATTTATGATATGTAATCTTTTGAGTGATGGAGAGATTGATGAAGATGCAAGCCTATAGGAAGAAGTAATTATAGATGTAAAGGATGATGAGTGATTTAAGCTACTTTGATTATGGCTACTTAAGAATGATAATGCTTTTTATCTATTGATCCTTGGATTAAGTATTGTTATTGTTCTTTGTTATTTTGATTTCATGATTAAATTGATTCTTTGATATATGTGTGAATTCAAATTGATCTTTTGAAAATTGATTTTTGATTAACTTCAATTGATTTTGCTAAGGGACTAGCAAAGTTCAAGTGTGGGGGAATTTATGAACGAGTCAAAAACAACCCTATTTTTATGGTTATTTTACTATGTTTTGGGTCTATTTATGCTCTAATTTGCCTTATTTTGATGATATTTGTGTTTTGAGTCTTTAAGAGATGTGAAATTTTGGAATTTGTTAATTTTCACTACTTTTGGAGCTATTTTGCTGACTTTTTACACAGATAAGAGTAAAGTAATTTTGAGTATAGATTTGGAGATTCGAAGTTAGTGTTTTGAAGATTTCTTGAAGATAATGTGAAGACTTGAAGACCATTGAAGAATTATTTCAAGAAGCAAGAATTGAAGATTGGAGCTTAATTTGCAAAGGCTTGAAGACAAGCCCAGATGAAGCTCGGAAGTTAAGGATTTTTGGATATTTTATATGGGATTATACTCAGCCCATATAAACCTATAATTGGAGTTAAAATCCCAATTTGTGGGCTTAATATTCAAAAGAATATCTAAATCCCGTAATTTCCCGCAAATTTGCGATTTAATCCCGGATTCAGCGCAGTCTCGGTAAAAAGACCATAACTTTCTGCTCAGCCATCCGTTTTAGGCCCGTGAGTAGCCGTTGGAAAGCTAAATCCGAGATCTACAACTTTCCTTTGAAGACCAAAGCCCAGTTCTGCCATTTTCAAGCCCAAAATTGACGTCGAAATTGCTGTGCGATTTCTGGAAATTTCAGGATCCTACTTTCACTTGGATTTGGACCCTAGGACTTCGAGACCAATTCGTTTTTAAGCCAACTTGGAGACCAATTCAGCCCCTATAAATAGCCACCTTAGGTCTAGGTTTTGATGTATTCTCTCTTTAGAAAAATATATTGTAGATTTGCTTGAAGATTTGGAGGAGAAACTCTTGGAGCCGCCGCCCCCTCTTCTTCTTCTTCCATAGATAAGTTTTCTTCTTCTTATTTGTGGATGCTCACTCAATTCATGAGTAAGTAATCCTTTTCTTTTCTCCAATGTAGAATTTAATTGATCTCTTGACTTATATCATGGTGAGATTTTGTGCTTATATATGAGAATTGTTTAGAGTATTTCTTAAATCTCTGTTTTAATCCTATGTTAACTTGTTTTGATGGATTGGATCCGGACCTGTCTTGATAAATTGAGTTGCATTAGCTAGATTAGATCTTGAAGGACCAATTCGGATCTAATTATTGGTAGCAATTGGACGAGAAGGACCAATTCCTTCCAAGAGAGATAAGAATCAACGGATAATTTTATTGTTTGTTGTGCTTGTTTATAAATTACTAGATCTTAATGCTTTGTTCTTGTCAATTATGAAACTGGACCAAGGTAATTAGTTGTTAAGAATAAAAGGGATAATTTCAGCTGGACCAAGGTAATTTTATCTAATTTAGGTAATTTAGGATTTAATTCCAAACAAGCTATCCAAGGTTTTCATAATTTTTAGATATCGATGATCCATGTTATTTATGTCAAGAGGGAGATTAATTCTATGTTGGAGGATTTTCTTTAATTGTTTTCTCAATTTATTCACTGCTTTTTTATTAATAATTCTCTTTAATTTTCTTGTTTGATTTCTTAGTTAATTTTACTTGTTTGTTTGATTTAATTCAACTCTACTTCCAAAATTCTCTTTATTTTATTTTGTTTTTAAGAAAAAGAATAATAACCTATCTCTCTGTGGGATCGACCCCTACTTACCCTAGCTATTTTTAGTTAGTAATTGTTGGGATTATTTTTATGATTGCTGACGACCGATCATCACCCTTGTCAACCCATTCTAATCCTTGATGAATATCCATGGTCTTACTTTTTCTTTGGAGGTAGATGTATACACAAGCTTATGGTATGTGTTAGTCATGTGAAGAAGAGGATGATAAGTGAATTGAATTTCCCTTATTATTCTTACTTAAGAATAATGATGCTTGTTATTTCTTGATTTTAGAATTGAGTATTCTTATTACTCTTTGTTATCTTGACTTCATGACTAGATTATTACTTGATATGTGTGTGCAATTGGAATTATTTTTGCCCTTCTTTTGAGAGATGTGCACTAGTTTGCTAGGGACTAGTAAAACTTAAGTGTGGGGGACATATGATCAGACCAAAATTATGCATGTTTTCATGATCATTTTCCTATGATTTTGAACATATTTGTGAGTCCAAGATCAAATTCACTTTTCAAAATAAGATTGCATTCCATTTGTGAGCTTAAGATAAAGTCTCAATCATAATCTCAGGCAAGAAAGTCTTCTAAGTTGTGGTCACCAAATCATACGAGAAAATTCTCATAGTCCTAAAGATGGGATATCATGAGGGGCATGTCTAGCAAATTATAGGGTGTTGTCAAAGGGCAAATAGGACATGGCAATCATATTGCAAACATGGCATGTTTCAAAAAAGTTTAAGCTACATGTTCATCATCTTTCAAACTCATAACTTTTGACAAGTTTGTTGTAGGGAAATAAGGGAGTTGATTGAATAAAGTTGGTCTCAGATCGGTCTTCATGAAAGGAAAGGTGGCATCAGTTTCTGTAATAAAAATGGGTGTCCACGTCTTTGCGTACTTCCTAACTCTCAAAAAGCATACAAACTACTCTTTTGCATACTTCCCGATAGTTAGGAAGCACACAAAAAGGGGCAGCTATAGACACCCATTTTTATCCTATATCCTTCAGTTTAAATTGATATTGACTTTAGGGTCGCCCAGGGGTATTCTGGTCTTTTTTGCACCAAGGGCGTCTTGGTCATTTGTATAGTAAGGGGCATTTTAGTCATTTTTAAGTCCATTTTTAATTTAGATCAGCTAATTCATTTTAGTCATCTAGATTGCATTCAAAAAACCCAAAAAAAATCTTGATGTACACTTTTGGCATTACATATTTTATGGCTTAGTTTCATCTAGTAATTTAGCATTATCGCATTACATATTTTATGGCTTAGTTTCATTTAGTAATTTAGCATTATTTGCATTTCAATCATGTAGTTTAAGCTCAATTTAGTTCATTGATTAATTAACTCTCAATTTAGCAATTTGTTAAACATTGCATTTTCATTTTGGTTAGTAAAACACTTTCTTACTTTGCATATCTAATTAATTTCTTTAAATTAATACCATAATTAGAAGGAATATAATTAGAAGGCATATTCCAATTCTATTTCATTATTGGCATTTACTGTAATTCATTAGCACAACATCAGGATTTATTTTACTAGTTAGAATTTGCTTTTAAGCTGATTGCATTCCCAAGAAAATAAAAAAAAATGGAAATTATATAAAAAAAAAAAAGTATTCTCATTTTGCATTTCATCTTTCATATTTTAGGTTACAAAATACAAAAAAAAACAAAAAAAAAATGGCTTTCATTTTACATTTTGCATTTTTGCACCAAATGGCATGAACAAGTGTTCTTGAAGTCCATTTTCCTTGCTCCTTTCTTTTTCCCCTCCCTCTTAACAGGTTGAATTTGATGTGCATTAAGGTTTCCCCTGCATTCAAAACAATGGAATTCAAGACAATTGCAAAATTACTTGGAATGGTTCGGAATATGAGCAAGCCAAATGTATACCATCACAGGGCAGTACAACAATGAAACATGCAGGAATCAAAGTCAAGACAAGCCTAGCCAAATCGGATGCAAGGTTGAAAATCAATAAGGTCAAACATTTATCATGCAAAGTTAGCAGAGGAGACAAACAAGGACAGTTAGGCAGGTTCATCACACATGTGAAAAGGGTTATACTTGGCAAAAGGAAATCCAATCCAGAGGGGCAAAATTAGATGCACAGAGCCTAAACCTGAACTTGAAGATTATACCTAGTTTGCTATGGTACAAAGCACATGTATGCAATGTTATTAAATGCATCAAGCCATCAAGAGTAGGAAAGGATAGTTGCATAGGGCCTAAATCTAAGCTTGAAAGCAGAGGAGTGAAGCACAGGGAATAACCAGCTAAGCAAGCCTGTAAGTTTGGTTGCTATAACGTAGTGTGGGTGTGTGCAGTGGAAGATCCCAATTCATCAACGGAAAACATAGGATCAAAATCAACAAGTCAGACTCACAAATGGTCAATAATTCAGTAACAGATGCTTATATTCAGACAAATCAACCATCGAGCAAAATGGATAGTAGCCACAAAGGAACAAAACTTAAATATACTGTGAATACTGAATACTACCTGCTGATTCACCCTGACAACTCATTGGAGGCTCATCCTTATCTCCTTGGCAACAAATTTCACCTGGACAAAAAGACAAAAAAATCGGTTAGAGCTAAAAGGAGGGGAGAGGAAAACGGAAAGGAGAAGGGATAAGGAGGAATCGTTTTTGGTAGCTAGCAAGAGGGGAAAATGATACACTGAATTTTCTCACCTCTCTTTCTGGAACGAATCCTCTCGACACAGTTTATCTCTCTTCAGTCAGTTTCTCTCCCTGGGATCAAAGATTCTTACTCTCTATAAAAAATTTCTTCTTCTCTCACACGACAGCTACTCTCTCTTCAACACAGCTTCTCTCTGACCTCTCTCTCTAACAAAATCCCTCTCGGAACTCTAAACAGCTCTCATTCTAATTCTCCCTCTCTAAAATTGATCTTCACTCGGTAAGGAACACAACGAAAATCCCTATCTCTTCACTCTTTCATTAACGCACTCTCAAACTGCCATTAGAGAAAAAAACATAGTAAGAGAAAAAATTTCACAGTTCGGGTTTCATCAGAAATTGGGGATTGGCAATCCAGAGCATTATACAACAAATTGAAACCATAAATAGAAAGAGGATGGATAGTAGAGCAAAACCTCAAAGTCTAAAGCCATTCTGACGGTGAGATCATCGGAATTGCTCGACGATGCCATTGAAAGGTTTCGGGTTCTCCTTCACCAAAGCTCAATCCGAAAGCTTTCCGCCAAATTACTTGAGGGGTTTTAGGTTTTCGAAGGCAAGGATCATGAATCCGGTGCCATTTGATTTAAAAGGAGAAGCCTTGAACGAGTTCAGCCCAAGAGAAGTAGAGATAGACGCTGGTAAGAGAAGAAAGCTGTATCGAGGAAGAAGAAAGCGAAATAAGGAAGGAGAAAGAGAGAACGCGATAAAAGGGAGATCCAGTTAAGTCCAAACGACGTCTTTTCAGGTACAAACATTCCCACTTTTTGCACTTAATTTCATGTCGTCTTCAATTTAATCCTTCTCTGTTTATTTTAAGCCTTAATTTCTTCATGGTTGGTCTTAGTTTGGTGCTTCTATTTGTTATTCTAGTCAACTAGAAGGTTGTTTCATTTCCTTTGTTAAGTAAATAGGTTAGATTTATTTGTTATTAAGCTCAATTTGCTAGTTTTTAGAGGTAAACATAGTTAAAGTTGTTGTCTTTAATTGTTAATGGCCAAGATTAAGCTTTAAAGGTTAAAAAAATGATGATTTGAATTTGGTTGTGTTTAGATTCCTTTTAATGTTAATTTTGACTCAAAAATCAAGTCTCTAGCCTAAAGGTTTGGTTCTTGAATTAGGGTTAATTTAAAGATTGATCTTTGTTTTCTTCTCAAGCTAATTTTTTTTTTATACCACTCAAGCTAATTTTAATTGGAAAATTCTAGTCTTTGGTTTAAAGCTTGAATTTTTGAATTAAACTTAGCTTGTAAATTGAGCATTAAATCATTTTGACCTACTTTTAATACCTAAACTTTGAATTAAAAGTCTAATTTCTAGATTAAAACTAACTTGAAAAGGGGATTGATAGATCTTTTTGAATTACTCCTAATTTAAAAATTAAAACTTTGGCTTAATGATTTGATTTTTTGGGATCGGCTTAATTAGGAAAATTGATTTAGTTCATGCTTGTCTAATGATGTGTTCTTAGGTCTGCTTAGAGACTTAGACTTGTTTCCGAGTTCATTTGGGTCCTTGACTTTATATTATTGGTTTTCAATTTATGCTTTGCGTTTCCTGAACTTTGCTAATTGTTTTCCTTAGTGTTCAGAGAAGTCCCCAGTCTGCCCGATTTGCCCTTTAAGCTTTTGTTTCCTTTTCTTGGTGTAGTTAAGCCCTTGGAATTTGTAATAAGTTAGTAATTTAGTGTAGAGATAAAGTAGAACTCAATTACATGCATACCATGTTTATTTGTAATTAATTATAACTGTTTGTATTTCATGCCGCCTTTATCTACTTCGATTAATAAAGGGGTGTTTTTAACTATGACGGGCAAATATCGGGTAAAGGTGCAAGAGCACGACCTCTCGGGATTTTGCTCCGAGATTGAATGGTTTTCACGAATATCCCTGGAGGGCTAGGCTAGGTTCGTGAAGGCCAATTCAAGTAAACTCCTTTTTATTGATCAACTAATAAAATCAACACTTTGCATTCATCATATCATTCATGCATCAATTAAGATTAGGTTAAAATTGAAAGTTCAGAAGTTCAGAAAGACTGGCTTTGTCTAATTTCTGGTTTTGCCCTTCCCCACCGGAAAGTGTTATCTAAAATTTACATTTCCCAGTTTGCCCTTCCCACCGGAAGGTGTTGTCTAGTTGTTTAAATTCCCAATTTGCCCTTCCTCACCGGAAGGTGTTGTCTAAATTTTACATTTCTCGGTTTGCCATTCCCCACCGGAAGGTTTTGTTTTGTTTCCCAGTTTGCCCTTCCCCATCGGAAGGTGTTGTTTAAGTTTCCCAATTTGCCCTTCCCCGTCGGAAGGTGTTGTTTAGTTTTCCCAGTTTGCCCTTTCCCGTCGGAAGGTGTTGTTTAAGTTTCCAGTTTGCCCTTCCCCATCGAAAGGTGTTGTTTAGTTTTCCTAGTTTGCCCTTCCCCACCGGAAGTTATTGTTTACATTCCTAGTTTGCCCTACCATTTTGGAAGTTGTTGTCTACATTCTTGTCTTGCCCTTCCTCAACGGAAGGTGTTGTTTACCTTTCTTGTTCACGAAATGCCCCTTCCCGGTCGGAAGGCCCCTGTTTTCTTTATTTGTTTTCAAAAATGCCCCTTCCCGGTCGGAAAGTCACTGTTTTCTTTATCTGTTTCCCAAAATGCCCCTTCCTAGTCGGAAGGTCACTGTTTTCTTTATCTGTTTCCCAAAATGCCCCTTCCTGGTCGAAAGGTCCCTGTTTTCCTTATTTGTTTCCCAAAATGCCCCTTCCCGGTCGGAAGGTCCATGTTCCCCTTCCCGATCGGAAGGTCCCTATTTTCTTTAATTGTTTCCCAAAATGCCCTTCCTGGTCGGTAGGTCCCTGTTTTCTTTGTTTGTTTCCAAAAATGCCCTTTCCTGGTTGGAAGGTCTTAGTCTTCTTTCTTTGTTCCCCAAAATGCCCCTTCCCGGTCGGAATGTCCAGTTTTCTCTTCACATTTGAGTTTAGCTTTATTGTTTTCTAAAGAGTAATAAAAGGTGTTAATTCACTTAAACAAAGAAAGAAAAACCAAAATATAGGAGTAAGGATTAAAAGCAATCTTTAATATTAAACCCGTTAGATTTAGTTTAGACTAGAGGTACCGTCGTTTGACGGGCGTTGTGGGGGTGCTAATCCTTCCCCACACGTAACCGACTCCCGGACTCAGATTTTGGTTCGTAGACCGTAGAATTAGACTTAGTGTGTCCGTCGTCAAGCATGATCCATTAGGTCCAATAATTGTAGGTGTCTAATCACACCTAGGCAAAAAAAATTATTAGTAACGACTCCTCATCTTTTCCTTATTCGTTTCGGCAGGGTTCGGACCCCGGACCCGCACGTTGCGACACCTTTGAAAGTAATTTTTGGAACAGGGTGGTGGCCTGCAGGATATTAAAAAGGTCAATCAATCAATTTGGTAATTATATATAAAATTATAGTAAAACTTTAGCTTGACTAATCAATCTCTACAAGGGAATTTGCTAGTCTAGTAAAACTGAAGCAAACTTGCAACTTTTCATAGGAATAAAACATAAAATCTGGTTTAGAAGGATGCCATGACTGCAAAGCATTAAACCCAACATGACCAAGAAAGGAAATCAACCGAAAAAGATATTCGCAACTTAACAGAAAGGCAAAATCTTTGTTATTTCCGCTCAAGTTTTGATGATTATAATGGAAAGAAGCATGCAATATAGTTATATAAAACATGCATATTTACCTGCTGGGTTTTGTCACCATGTATGGTATTTGCAGGAAAACCATTGATGCACAACCAATGTTCCAGAGATTCAGCTCTCATTTTACTTTCAGCAAAAACTAATGTAAGACCTTGCTGTAAGATTAAATTTAACAGATTATCTTACAGAGGATGGTACAGTTACATTAACAAAACAATCAAGTAGACACATAGTTTACAAAGAAACCTATATCTAAGTTAGACACAAATTTCGATTAACATTATTAGAATAAAGCACAAACAAACTCCAATCAATAAGTACCCTTCCTTGTACATCATTTGTGGCATAGAGCTAAGGGAGGAGTGCATTTATGAGTTCAACATGCTCCTAGATAAGGACAAACCATAAATGGTTTCAGTAAAGCAGAGTGGTTTAATTATTCATTAAATCTGCCTCAATTAAGTCTTTTATGGTGATACTCATTACCCTCTGCTACTTGTATTGATTTAATTCCCTTTTAAACTACCTGATGTAATGGACTAATCCTGTTAGATAATGAAATGTAACTAAAAAAACTGGCATTCATACAAAACCATGAATGAATTAAAATTAGTTCTGAGATAAGAATAAAATTGTCCTGCAAATATTTTGAAATAGGATGCCAATCAAATGGGTGATTATGATTTGTAGAAAATATTTTGAACCTGAATAAGAATCTTGCAATTGTTGTCTCTGATGAATTTTAATAGCAATTGATGAAGAAGCGCAAGAGCTACTCTCTGGAACATCTCGATGCTTGCTCTGCATAAAAAAATAATGTTATTGCCAAACAAGGCTATAAATTCTTAATCGCTTAAATTAATCTCCAAACAAAAAAAATTAACAACAACGAATGCATTATTGTAGTTGGACAGAATAATTGATTATGTCTGAGAAGTTGGATAGAACAATTGATTATCATCCCAAAGGCGGACACCAAGAACAGGGTTAGAATGCAGCAAAAAAAAACAAACATTGAGAGGCATGTAAACGCACCCTTATCAAATTCTCACATGGAATCATGAGCATGACCAGTTTCCACACCCCTCTCTCTACTGATGAGCTCCTGAACAGGCTCTCATGAATTGCATTGACATCAAATTAAGAAAAAAAAAAGACAATATAAAAATCAAACAATAAAACCTCAAAATAAAAGATGAGAAATACAGAATGCCGACCTAACAATAACAAAAAAATATCCACAGAAATACCAAGACCAACGGCTTCTCTCGATCCATGCCTCTTAAATAACTGGAAGAAGAAAAAGAACAACGAAAAGATTGATACTGGACATCACAACCAAGCTTAATGCAACAATGCGTAAGGTCAAAGCGAGTGAAAGGAGAGGTTAACCATGCACAGAAAACCTGGAGAAGGGGGTGATCATCCTCCGAGTACCCAAAGAAGTCGTCGGAGCATAAATAGTGGTTTCATAACAACATATAGAAAGAAAATTGGAGGGAAATGATTGGCGCAGACAATAACAACAACAAATTAGAATAAGGAAGGAGAACATACCATGGAAAAGAAACAATCAAAGCATTAACGCAAGGTAAAAAAGAGCAGGTGACAGAATGAACCAACACAACAGGGTTTGAGAGCAAATCACGGGATACTGCGTAAACAGAAATCAGCGTGCAAGGGAAGTGACGAAAGCCGGACCAGCACCAAGCAAACCCGGATCATGGGTATCGACGATGAATCAGGCAGCGATTTCAAAGAAACGGAATATTGGATGAAGGCAGAAAACAAAGCGGCAATTAAACTCACGAACCGAGGTTCTCAGCAAAGGAAACAAAAGCAAAGAAAGAAGTAAAAAACGAACAAAAACCCAAACCATACCAAGTGGAGAAAGCCAAAGAAACCCAACGAAAAGATTTAAGTCGATTCTATGTCTTTCTTCTACAAAACAACAAAGAGATGAAACCTAGACAGATAACAAACAAAGAGAATCAAGTGTGAGAAAGAAGCATGGATTCGAGACGCAAAATCGGGTAGAAAGTTAAGAGAGAGTAGTTTGAATCGTGGGCAAGAAGGGTGTGAGGAATAATCATGGAGGCGCAAAATCGGGGCGAAAGTAAAAAAGGAGTAGCTGGAATCGGGAGGGGGGGAAGTGTATCGGGCAAGGGAATTGGAGAAGGGAAACCCGGACACGTGCCCAACTCCAATAGGCGAATTGGTTGAAAAGTGAAGCTCAAAATGGAATAGATTGAACTGTTCATTAGATTTTGAGATGAATAGTGGATTTCAGATATCCATCTATTATTGTTTTCTATAGATAAAGTTATAATAAAAGAAAAGGACGAAATTCTGGCAAAAAGAAAAGGACGAAATTGTTAGGTCACCCAAAAGCACTTTAGCCTTTTAGCAAAGCCATGTAATACTATCCTCTCAATGTTGTCGTGGAGCATGATGGATTTGACTCCTTTCTAGTCTATGAAATGGACTGGAGAGGTCAGTCCATATTATGATTTAGGCACCTGTCGTTCTTAAAATTTAATGGTCGTGAATAAGACTAATAAATAAAGCCTAGCACAGCATATATATATATATATATATATTATATATATATATCTTTTATAATCAAATCACAAGCTATGGTTGCTGCTCTGATCGGCTTCGTCATGGAATCTGTTTCGCCAAAAATCTCTTTGAGAGTTTTTGCGTTAAAAACTTTATGACCGTTTGAGGGCGTGCCAGTCAATTTGCTGAAATTGACAAAGATGTGTAAAAACATGAAACTGGTGCGCGGAGCAGCAGATTAAAGATCAGAGCGATTTGTGGGGACTAGATCAAAGTCACACCAAAACATTTAAATCATTGATCCCAAATAAGTCTTCCTAAATTTGCGTTTGCAAGCTGTGGGAGCCTTTTTGTGTGAGAGCAGGCCTGGGTCAGCTTAATTGGGTTCGAGCCCAAGCCCAAATATCCCAGAAGAGATATTGGGTTAAAAGGTGAGACTGAGACCAAGATTTAAAGAGAAAAAGCGTTGGTTGCTATTCAAAGGACAATTCCCGCCACAGGAAACTAGCAATAACAGAGAATAAACTGAGGAAGATGAAAAAGATGAGCAAAACCTAGAAAACGTATTGCTTTGCAAGAAAAATGAATCTGAAAACTTCTTTATTGATTAAGGACTAATGGGAAACAGATTAGGTGTGAGATTTGGGAGAAAGAAAAAGGAAACATTTGAGAACAATGGAATCAAAATACAAGATATTAACAGTGGAGGAAAACACTGTTTTGGAGAAGATGGAGACTAATTTTCTTGTTGTGTTGAGAATTGTTTAGGGTTCTTGAGAGATTCTTGATGAAGATGATGATTCTTGATATTAAGATTATTGTAGATGCGTAGATTGCCATTTTTGCCGTTAATTGCCCCTCTTTATAGCTTCTCTGTCGACCGGTCAAGAGCTTTGTCCGATGGTCTCCTTGGCTCTTGCTTTTTGATTAATTACAGTGATTAGGCCATAGGTCCAAGAGGAAGCATCTTCCGGTTTGAGGAAGGCAACAATGGCTTCTTTCGGTCTTGAAATCAGCCTCTCCTTCTAGTGTTCATGCGTCGCTATCGTCGACGGCGACTTCTCATTTGGTTTGCCGAGGTTTCCTCCAAAGTCAAAATACACTTTGCTTTTTGATTCCACTTTCTGCACCCTAGCCGATTACCCCATTTGCGTTAAGGAACAACCTCCAAGCTTGGTTGCTCCTTTCAAAGAAGGTAATCGGCTTTAGCCATATGTAAATAGTGAAATGATTAGCAAGGCCCAATGCATTGTATATGAGATGGGCTCTTGCTATATAGAGAAGAAAAATTGCCTCTGTGTTTAGGGACTTATGAATTGCCCTTGTGTTTGAGGACTTTTGAGAAATGCCTCTGTGTTTAGGGACTTATGAATGCCCATGTGTTTGGGGACTTTTTGATAGAGATGCCTCTGTGTTTAGGGACTTATGAATGCCCTGGTGTTCGAGGACTTTAATTATTGGGGTAAGAGTAATGGGCTTTTTTGCGTGTGAAATATTTATGAGCCCATTTACCCAATATTTGTGTGTGTGTTTCGTTACGCCAAAGAGATGTATGTGTGAGTGAGATAAAAATTGGCCTATCCTTTGAATGTGTTTTTTTAGGAGACTTTGTGGATTTGGGCCTTCCCAATTTTGGCCCCTAACATTTAGCCCCCTTTGAGTGAGAGTTCCTTTGTGGCAGCAGGAACTTGAATCTCAAATTCTTCATGGGCCGTAATCCGACCCGAACTGTTGTATTCCTTCCTTCTGTAGGGTCATCTTTTGAATTAGGCGGGTACCTTCAGTGTCCGCGGGATAATAGACTACTTAACACCTTCCCTCTTGCATGTGACCTTTTGATGGAGAGGTCTTTTCGGCTCTGAACTTTGAGTCTCGCACCTTCCATTTGGAATGATTTCTAAAAAGACACTTTCCCCATGGATCTTCATAATGTGCAAAGAGGTCCTTTTTGGGAAAGTATTATTCTTGTAATAAAACTGCTGGGCAGACACCTTTTAATGGCGTCTCTTCATTTTTCTGTCGGCCTTGGATTAACGAGCCTCTTTATTTATTGTGCTCCCCCCATTGCTCAGTCTCATTTTCTTTGTCTCTTGAAACCTTTTTGAAGAGAAAGACAGAAGACTTTTTTATTCTTTCTCTCTTGTGATTTTCTCTCTTCTTCTTCTTCACTGTGCTTGGTCTTCTTTCACCAAGCTATTGCTGCAAATCTTTTGTGGTAAGATCTGCTTTCTTTACCAGGTTCGTTTTCTTCCTTCTTCACGATTCTTTTGCTTTCATTAACCCTTTGGGAAGGGTTTCATTGTTGCCTTTTCATGTTTGCAGAAATTACTTCAAGTCTTGAAGCTTTTCCTTGCTGGCATTCTTCGGGTTGACGGCGCACAATGGGTATAACTTCCCTCATTTCTGTTATTCTTCTTCTTTTTTTTTGGAGTTTGCACCAACATTGATTATTTGGAACCCTAACCTTTCTTTGGGTTTTGCTTAGCTTCTCCTTTTTAGCCGTTGCTTCCCAAAGAGAAAGAAGGTTGCAGAAGGCCGGGGAAATCCCTTGCCTTTTGTATGATGCTTGGATTGAAGTAGATGATACCCTTTTGGAGTTCAATAGGGTTGATACTCGTGGATCCGCCGCGGCCAGACAGGGCAAGTATAATTTGCTTGAGGAGTTTACAGCAGGAAGCGAGGATCCTACCGCACTGTTAGATGCTGCTTCAGTGTCTTGGTCCCGGATCCGCAGGGGTGATTTTACTGCCGCTCCATTGGTTACATCTTTTTCCTGCGGCACCCTGCGGGATAATGAATTTTAGGTGAAGTGGGTTACTAAGGAGTTGTCAGACTCAAGCTTTCGAGCTTTGATGAAGAAAGCCCGGGTCTTTGATGCTCTTTCAATCTCGCGGCGCTATTCTTTCTTTGTTGACCCCGAGCTTATTGGTTTCCTCGCCCGCAGGTGGCATATGGGTCATCACACTTTCCTTACTGCCTTTGGCGAGATCATTGTGACTCTCGAGGATGTGGCCGCCACAACTTTGCTTCCCATCATTGGGGATGTTGATCCTCATTTTATTGATCTGACTCTGCAGGAAACTAAGACTATGGTTGCCTTGACAGACTTGATTGGACGATCCAAGCGGTACCTGAAAAAGAGATGGCGCGGTGAGTATTTCACCTTGCAGTCCGCTTGGATAGCCCATGCAAAAAACGCTAGAGGCCATTGGGATTTCCGAGTAAGAAGAGCTGCCTTGATACTGGTGTGGCTGAGCAGATTCGTCTTTGGAGGTTATCCTTATAATAGATTGATGTTTGAGCTCACCACTCTTGCTGTGAAGATTTCCTGCGGCTATTATGTGCCCTTAGCCCCTTTGGTTCAAGGGACAATGTATCATCATCTAGACACTTTTCATGAAGACGAGCTCCAAGGTGTGGGCCGCTACACGATTAATACTTTTGTGAACGTGCCTGTGCTGCAATCTTTCATTTGGGAGCATTATCCCAAATTGGCTCCGGAGTTCGTGGACAAGGAAACTATGGACTAGAATTACGACTCAGAGTGGGAGTTTGATGATTCTCGTTGTTTGTAGCTGGGTTAAAAAGAAACCCCTCTTTGAGCCAAGGGTTCATTCTTTGTTTGATGACCATGGTTCCTTCGCTTTCAAGCCGTACATCCGCTATGGATATTCGCCTTCTGTTCCGCCACATATTTTGATTCCTTCGATAAGTGAGCAGCTTGCTGTTGCTGCTAATTCAAGCCTTCATGAGGTAATTGTTGTTGTTTCCGACATTCCTAGGGTGGAGGTTGTTCTTTGCTTTACCCCTTTTATGATTCCATACTTGTCATTGCATGGTGGATGGGGTGTTTTGAACTATAGCCCCCAATTTGCTTTGAGGTAGTTCGGATTTGATCAAGGAGTAGCCATTGCTTCTTTTCCTGCTGATCCTTGGGAAGTAGCAATCAGGAGATTCTTGACTGCTTCCCTAGTTGATAGATTCCAAGACGGCAGGACCTTCAGCCTTATGGGTACTGCAGCCATGCCTATAATGATTCCTGCCATGGTTGAACATTGGGAAGACTATTGCGTTGCTTTAAGATCTTTTATTGAGCTTGGCCATCAACCCGTTACTCGTTTGCCTCCAAACCAAACTGGGAATCCTCGGTTCGTTAATCATTCGATCCTCCAGTCATATATGAAGCGTCACTTTACAACCGGAGTTTTTAAGCAAAAAGGACTCCGATTGGTGGGCTTTTGGAAATTTGCCTCATCCTCCCCCTTCTCACATTTTGTGCCACGGTGGCATTGAGAAGTTTGCCGATCGCGATGCGAAGAGGTGGAGGATGCAATATCTCGGCAGTAAGATGTCACTTGGGCTTGATGAGAGTGATGCTGAGCTTATAGCAAAGTTGTTATCTTTAAACAAAGCTAAGTCGAAGAAGCCTATTCCAAGTCAGCAGGATCCAGCCAAGCCTGCAAAAGGGTCTGCCAAGAAAAAGAGGAAAAGTGGCGGCAATTCTGGCCCTTCCAAGAAGAAATATAAGACTCTGGCGAGCCTCACTAAGAAAGCTTCTATTGCTGCCGCAGTCCTTGCTGAGGCCATGACCACTATCATTCCTGCTCCTTCCTCTAGACCAGTTGTGACCAAGTTTTATGGCACTCGATCCAAGAACAAGAGAGCTCAAGAATCACCGGCTACTGAGGTTGAGGTAAGCTTTTGATTGTGGCTCTGATTTTTGTTGTTCTTGCCTTGTTGGGATTAGCTTCTGAGATTGAATTGCAGGAACTCATGCTTGCTAGGGATGCTGCTGGCTTGGTTGGGGCAGGTTTGTCCTTTCTCTTTCCCTTTTTCTTTTGATAGTTTGAGTAGAAGAGAAATACCCATTCCCTTTTTGTTTGCGTGCCTATAGACTTTGATTTGAATCAAATTGCTAGCGAGGCTGATAAGGGCATAGAAGATTCCCCTCTACAAGGCCCAGGTAAGCTTCTTTTCTCTCTGAATACTTCCTTAAACGAGATGGCTCCTCAGGGTTTTAAAGATTTTACCTCTCTTGTTTTCCCTTTTCGCCAATTTGCAGATAAAAAAATGAAGGAAAAGATGCAAGAGGAACCTGAAGTCGCCATGGTTGAGGAAGAGGAGAATTTGGACAGCAATCCTGGAACCGACTTGGAGGGTGATGATGTCGATGATGGTTTCGAAGAAGTAGAGGGAAGTTCAGACGAGGCCGTTGATGAAGAGGATGAAGATTATGAGCCCTTAGGTTTTACTGTTGATGAGGCTGAGATGTTGAGTCAAGAACATGGGAAAACTTCTGAGCCCTTCGATCTCGACTCCGGCATTGGCATGGAGAGTAGTGAAGTTCCGCCAGAGCAAGTGATTGAAGGCCCCCTTGTTGCTAGTAGAGACATTCCGATGACCGACATTGCTGATGCTGGTAAGCTTCTCCACTCTTTCATCTCAATCTTCATCTTCATCTTCCCTTCTTCTTGCGGCTTCTGAAGCATTGGTTATTGATTTACCGCAAGAAGTGGCAAGTCTGCCACTGGAGCCGGGACTAGCAGTGTAGCAAGACAGGACAAGGAAAGTGGGAAGGTCCCCTATCGTACTTTGCTGGATGAGTTGGTGGGCAAGGCTTCTCGCCCAAGCTCTTTCTTTCACACATACATGGGCAAAGGTGGCACCATGGTTCCGGTGGAAAATACTCATTTTTCCGTGTTTTCACACCTAAAACCCATTGCCGAGAAGATTATAAGAGCATATCCAGATTTCCTTGCAAATGTCGATCCTTTCTCTGCTGGTGCTGCATTCGCTCTTGGGTTGCTTTGTCAGGCTTTATATGATATGGAGAATACGGAAATCAGCAACGTCACAGAGTCCCTGCTTTTCGATTGGAGAGATGCGGTTAGAGAGGCCAAGGGTTTTCGCTTCGATGTGGAGCCTTTTCAGCACCATGTTTTCTACTTGGCCAGGGTCTTCTGTGGCCGTGAGGCATACTCTTCTTCAGAAGTGGAGCAGAACAAAGCATACACTCTAGAGCTCAACAAGCTGAAGGAGGAGCTGAAGCAGCATGAAAAACGTATGGCCATCTTGAGGAGGACCATCCAGGAGGCAGAAGCTGCTCACAAAAAGAAGCTTGCTGGCGTTTTGAACAGTGATTGTATTCCCGCCTTTCTCCATAAGCGTAACAAGACTGCTGCTTTTACTTTTGATGAATAGCCATGTGTTGGCTAATTTATTTTTTAAAAGTTTGATGGATATTTGAATATTTGGATATTTGGTATTTGGGTATGTATGAATATTCTAAGTTTTCTGTGTATGGATATTTGCCATGATGCCTTTATTTACTACAGCAGGATTTGTGTGTGTGGTAAGTATATTTTTCCTGCTGTGTAGTATGAAAGAATTTGTGATGGGATACCCAAAGTATGTGATAAAAACTCTCTGTTTATTTAGGTAATAATCAAAAGGGCCAAAGTACAAGGGATTTACAAAATCCTATATGGGCTAGCTAGAGAGGCCTACCCATTAAGCAAATAATGAGAAATTTAGCAATGGTAGGACTTAAGCCATTTGGCATTAACTAATTCATACCAGTTTGGTTCGTTGGGCTTAGTGATCTCATAATACCCACTGTCGAAGGCTTCTGTCAAGATGTAGGGCCCACTCCAATTTGGAGCAAATTTGGATGGCCATGGCAAATTTCTTCTCACGTGATCATCTGCCATAAGAACCAACTGTCCTGCAGCAAAAGATCTAGGCTTGACCTTCCTGCCATAAGTTTTGGCCATGGACTCTTGATATTTCTGCATGTTGGCCTTAGCTTGCTCTCTGATCTCGTCCACAGCTTCCAACTCGACTAATCTTTGTCCCCCACAAATGACGAATGAGCTATCTAGATCAGTGGAGGCTAAGACTCTTGTTGTTGGCTTGACAATCTCGACTAGCAGGATGGCTTCAGCACCGTAGACTAGAGAGTAAGGAGAGAAACCAGTAGAGGATCTAGGATGGACTCGATAAGCCCGTAGAGCATCAGGCAAGTGGGTGGTCCAGCCTCTCTTGTATTCATACACCATTTTGCTCAAAATCTTGAGCAGCACTTTGTTTGTTGCTTCGGCTTAGCCGTTTCCTTGTGGGTAATAGGTCGTTGACCTCCTATACCTGATCTCATAATCATCCAAGAGTTTACTAACATACTGGTTCACAAAGGGAATGCCATTGTCGGTGATGATTCTGTGGGGAACTCCAAATCTGCAAATGATTGCTTCTTTGATGAATCAGACTACAGCAGGACCAGTTGCTTTCCCCAAAGCTTCTGCCTCTACCCACTTTGTGAAGTATTCTATGGCTACAAGAATCCATATTTTGCCATCAGATACGGGATGAATTAGACCAATCAAATCCAGCCCCCAAGTGTGGAAGGGCCAAGGAGTTCGCATGTCTTGAAGTACCGAGGGGTGAGTGTGAATCATTCCCCCATGGAATTGGCAAGTTGAGCATCTTTTGACATACTCTTTGGACTCCCTTTTCATTTGAGGCCAATAATACCCGCAAGATATCAACTGTTGGTAGAGTTTCTTCCTGCCTTGGTGTTCTCCACAATCACCAGAATGCATTTCCGCCATAACTTTGATAGCTTCTGCTGCAGACAAGCACCTCGGTTTTCCAGTGAACCCTTTTCTGAAGAGAAGGCCATTGTCGACAAAGAATCTCGCTGCAGATCTCCTTAGGGCATATGCTTTCTTTGTATCCTGCGGTAGGACACCATGAATCAAGAAATCCGAGATTGGCTATCGCCAATGTCCTGCAGCATCTAAGGCAAGGCATTCTTTCTCGCCGAATGTTGGACTGCAACTTTCACATCCCTGTTGAACAGCGGATGCTTCTTTCTTCATATTTAGCCAAAAGTAGCCATGTCTTTGCAATCTTCGATAGAGGCTGATTTCAGGAGCTACGCCACAAGATTTCTCATGAGTTTCTTTAAGGACGAGCTCTGCCTCTTCTTTCTGAATACATCGTGCAAGAATACCTCCAGGCATTCGACGATACAACTCCCCATTGATCAAAGTGTAGTCCTTAAGTTCTTTGATCGATAGGGAATCATCAGAGAGTAAAGCTTTCTTGATGGAATTTCTCCAATCTTCTCTTTCACCAGCTGTGGGCCCTTGTTTGGGCTGAGTGGTAACTGGGGAGACTCGCCTGACCACCTCAAATTGGGCAGAATCACCGGAAAAGATAAGCTTTGACCCCAAGGTGGCTAGAGAGTCGGCATGTCGATTCTCCCCTCTCTGTATATGAATGATCTTAAAAGTCTCAAACGACTTTTCTAGCTCTCGCACCATGGCTCTATAAGGTGCCAAAGTGGGCTCTTTGAGTGCGAATTCTCCATTCACTTGGCTAATCACCAAGTTTGAGTCGCCTTTGACTCTCAAATGCTTGATTCCTTTTCCTTTGGCAGCCAAGAGACCAATGAGATAAGTCTCATATTCAGCAACGTTGTTTGAGCATGGAAAGTCGAGTTTGTAAGACGATGTGAAAGCTTGAGATTTTTCATCCAATATTACAACTCCAGCGCTTCCTCCCTCTGCCGTAGAGGACCAATCAAAATATAAAGTATGGTATTGCACCGATTCTGCAGTCAAGACTTGCTCTTCCATCCCTGGAATTTCTTCCGATAGAGTGGCACTGTCATCGCATGAGAATTGAGCAAGGAGATCTGCTACGGCTTGTCCTTTGATGGTAGAAGGGTTGTGGCAGGAAATGGAGTATTGCGACAGTTGTAGCAGCCAGTTGGCCAATCTTCCCGACAGAGACGGCTTTGCCAATAGATAGCAGATTGGATTGGACTTGGTCATCAGATGGATCTCATGAGCTAAGAAATAGTGCCTCAACTTTTGAGAAGCATAAATCAGTGCCAAACACATTCTTTCGATCTTGGGATACTTCTTTTCTGGTTCCTGCAACGCTCGGCTGATATAGTAGACTGGGCACTCTACTCCCTGCTCATCAACTTGGGCCAATAATCCGCCTATGGCTGTGTCTATCATGGCCAAATAAAGCCTCAATGGCTTTCCTACAGTAGGAGACTGCACTGTTGGGAGATTCTGCAATTGCTTCTTCAAGTGAATGAAAGCTTCTTCATGATGGCCCTCTCATTCGTATGACCTCCCTTTCTTTAACAAAAGGGTGAAAGTGGTAGTGCTAGCCGCAAGTCCTGGAATGAATCGCCGAATGTAAGATAGCCTTCCAAGAAAGCTTTTCAGCTCTTTGACATTGGTAGGCCTCTTCATCTCTATGATGGCATCTATGCGGCTTTGATCGACATTGATCCCTCGTTTATGAACAAGGAAACCAAGAAATTTTCCTGCGGGGACTCCAAAGGCACATTTGGCAGGATTCATCTTGAGCTTGTAAGCACGACAACGGTTGAATACCCTTCTTAGAGCCTCGAAATGCCCATCTCTTGTCTTTGATTTGACCACCACGTTATCAACATAATCTTCCAAGTCTTGATGCATCAAATCGTGGAAGATGGCAGTCATGGCACGTTGATAAGTGGCTCCGGCATTCTTAAGGCCAAAGGGCATTACCGTGTAGTAGAAGTTGCCAATAGGTGTTCTGAATGTTGTCTTCTCAACGTCCTTTTGAGTCATTTTGATTTGATTGTAACCACTGAAGCCATCCATAAAGGAGAACATGGCATGTCCTGCTGTAGAATCAATGTTTGGCAGTGAAAAATCATCTTTGGGACACGCCATATTCAAGTCCCTGAAGTCCACGCAGCATCTGATTTTGCCATTTTTCTTCTTTACAGAACTATGTTGGACAGCCATGTTGGATGTTGAATAGGCCTTATGAATCCTGCGGCTAGGAGCTTTTCCACTTCTTCTTTGATTTGATCCTCTACAGCATGATGGAAAACTCTAGCATGCTGCTTCACTGGCTTAGCATCAGGCCGAACATTCAATGAGTGGGCCACCATAGTAGGATCCAGGCCCGACATGTCTTTGTAGCTCCATGCAAAGACATCTTCATACTCTTTCAAAATTTTGATAAGCTGGTCTTTCTCATCATGGCTTAGAGAAGAACTGATAGACACGCAGTGTTGTGTGGCAAGATCGCCAGTGATATCAACAACCTCTAAAGGTTCGTCGACTGCAACAGATGGCTCTTTTGGAATATTTCCTGCTGCATGCTCAGAACTCACAAGATTGCAATCATTACAGCTACTGGTGTTGGGATCTCCTTGGGGATCTTTAGGAGACCCCGTGCACCTTCATAAGCGATAAACTACCTTCCCATCGGGATAGACAGTCTTGCGGCATTGTGGTGAAGATTGCGCTCTCTTTTGCTTCTTGCGATCAAGCATGGCTCTAAGATCTCAATCTGGATCATCTCGAATATCTTCCCATCGGAGCAAGGGAATACCAATCGGCTTAGCCACCCGAGCACCTTGGGCAGGTGCAAGTTCATCAAAGAAGGATGCTTCGGCATAATGAGCCTCTGTTTCGTCAAACGGAGTGGCATTGGCTAATATCTTGAAGACGTTTCCATTCAATCTGCCCTTCACACATTGATGGTAGGTGGAAGGGATAATCTGATGCTTGTGCAGCCAAAGCCTTCCAAGTAGGATGTGATAGGAAGTCTCGGCATTGATGACATGAAAATAAGTGAGAGATTTCACAGGGCCGACTTGCAGGTCCAACAGGACATGACCTAAGGTCTCTTCAATCGAATTACCAAAGCCAGAGATAGTCATCGTAGCTCTAGTGATTCTGTGCTTGGGTATTCCTGCTGCTACAAGGGTGTGGATAGATATGAGATTCAATGAAGAACCTGTGTCAACCAAGGCCCTTCTAACCTCTACATTGTTGATTACAGCAATAACATATAGAGGACATCGATGATCATGCTGATGCACCTCTATATCCTCATCGGTGAATGTAATGGCATTAGTAGCTTCCAGCATAGTCCTGCTGGTCTGAGCTGCGGCAGTGAGACATGCTTCACTTTTAAATTGCGCAGCAATGGTGATAAGAGCTTCGGTAGCTGTTCTTTTTGCTTCAGGATTCAACCCAAGATGGTTGAACAAATTCTTAAAGCGGTGACTCTTTTGAAGAGTTCGGATGGTAGTCTCTTTGGTGGTAGATGATTTTGGCATCTCATCTGGAACTTCTGAGCCATTGTGAATGACGACTGCCACAGCCCCCTGTGCTTGGTGACAGGGCAGTGGGTCATCATTAATTCTTTGAGCTCTTTCCGGCACCTCTAGAGTTCCATCAGCGATTCTCTTATGAATGATCCTTCTCAAGGTTTGGCAGGACAAAGTGGAGTGGTGGACATATCGATGGAGACAGCAATATTGAGGATTTTGCTTATCTTGCTCAATTGGCTCTTTGTTCACCTGATTCTGCCGCAAGACACCATCTGCCAACCACTAGTCAACAAGTGCATTAACTTCTGCTGCAGTAAATGAAACTGGCGGTGCCTCTTCTTTTGGCCATTTCTGATTAGGCCTGTTCTTGTTGTTTCCTGCCGTAACAAAGGTCTGATGTCCCTGCGGCTTCTCACTTCTAGTGGAACGTGGGACGGACACCTTAACGGATTGGGCTGTCTTTCTTGCTGCATCAAGGAGCTTTGCAAACTGACCAATGCCCAAGTTCTCCAATACGGCGCGAAAATCTGGCAGCATATTGTGGATGCAAATTTCCACTAACATGGGTTCTGGATTTTCTTCATAGCAATCAAGAGAGAGGTCTCGGAACCTCTTTACAAAGTCAACAAGGCCCTCGGATGGCCTTTCGTTGGTATTCTGGAGCTGCAAGAGGGTAATCCTCTCCTCGCTTTGAAAGTATTTCCTGCAGAACTTCTCTGCCATTTCTTCCCATGAATTGATGGATCCGGAAGGCAAGGTAGTATACCAAGTGTAAGCACGTCCGGTGAGAGACTTGGAGAACTCTCTAAGACAAAGTTCTGGGTTCATGGAGTGAGGACCCATAGCATCAAGGAACTTGCCAACGGGCTCCCCAGCATTGCCTTTCCTGCCATCGTATTGTGGAAAAGTTGGAGCTTCATAATTCGGTGGATAAGGCTTATCCACCAAGTACTTCGAGTAAGGTGGATCCTTCATGAAGATGAAAGAAGGACGGGAGATTTTTGCCTTCTTTTTTTCCAGCAGGGTGGTAAGATCAGAAAGAGTTGCATATCCTTGGGAAGACTCATTTTGCTGCTGAGTTTCGGTGTTGTTTCTAGCAGCCATTTCATCACCACAAGGCGAAGTAGGGCGTCGGCTTCCATCGTGGGACTAACCCCCATTAGCGGTGTGAGCTCTAGTCTCTCGAATAGCTTCGAGCAGCTCGATTTGGCTTTGATAGATGCCTCGGGCTAGCTCCACCATAATTTCAGCAGGGTTTGGTGGATCTTGTTAATGTGCAGTTGAGTCCTCTTGCTGCTGGTTTGAGGACTCTTCTTGTTCCTCATGAACATCTTCAAGGTCGGCAGGAGGATTTTGGTTATTCTGTCGAATAGCTCTTGGTCTCGCCATTTTTGAATTGGATGAAGACCTTAAAATGGGTCCCCAGTGGAGTCGCCAGAAAATGTGGGAGCCTTTTTGTGTGAGAGCAGGCCTGGGTCAGCTCAATTGGGTTCGAGCCCAAGCCCAAATATCCTAGAAGAGATATTGGGTTAAAAGGTGAGATTGAGACCAAAATTTAAAGAGAAAAAGCGCTGGTTGCTATTCAAAGAACAATTCCCGCTGCAGGAAACTAGCAAAAACAGAGAATAAACTGAGGAAGATGAAAAAGATGAACAAAACCCATAAAACGTATTGCTTTGCAAGAAAAATGAATCTGAAAACTTCTTTATTGATTAATGACTAATGGGAAACAGATTGGGCGTGAGATTTGGGAGAAAGAAGAAGGAAACATTTGAGAACAATGGAATCAAAATACAAGATATTAACAGTGGAGGAAAACACTGGTTTGGAGAAGATGGAGACTGATTTTCTTGTTGTGTTGAGAATAGTTTAGGGTTCTTGAGAGATTCTTGATGAAGATGATGATTCTTGATATCAAGATTGTTGTAGATGCGTAGATTGCCATTTTTGCCATTAATTGCCCCTCTTTATAGCTTCTCTGTCGACCGGTCAAGAGCTTTATCCTATGGTCTCCTTTTCTCTTGCTTTTTTATTAATTATAGTGATTAGGCCTTAGGTCCAAGAGGAAGCATCTTCCGGTTTGAGGAAGGCAACAATAGCTTCTTTCGGTCTTGAAATCAGCCTCTCCTTCTTGTGTTCATGCGTCGCTATCGTCGACGGCGACTTCTCATTTGGTTTGCCGAGGTTTCCTCCAAAGTCAAAATTCACTTTTCTTTTTTATTCCACTTTTTGCACCCTAGCCGATTACCCCATTTGCGTTAGGGAACAACCTCCAAGCTTGGTTGCTCCTTTCAAAGAAGGTAATCGGAGGAGCTTCCTTCCTCTTTTGCCTTCCAAGCCGCGACTCCCAATTCGTTTCCCGCAGTGGGCTTGGTCCACAGTAGCCCTTAGACCTGCGATGAATAGTAATTAGCACTTAATCCCTGCCATAAATGGTTAAATGTAGAGGAATTTGAATTTAAGTAGAATGCTCCCCTTAGATGCTTTCCTCAACAGGAAACTGACATGCTGCAGCAGGGAATTGAGTTTTGTGCCTTTTGTCTTCATGCCTTTGTTGTGAGATTAGTTGGCAAGGCCCTAAGGTTTTGGGCCTGTTTTGGGCCGAAGTGTGGACTTTGTAGAAGCAAGCCCCCAAGTGTGATGTAATATGGGCTTTAGCCATATGTAAATAGTGAAATGATTAGCAAGGCCCAATGCATTGTATATGAGATGGGCTCTTGCTATATATAGCAGAAAAATTGCCTCTGTGTTTAGGGACTTATGAATTGCCCTTGTGTTTGAGGATTTTTGAGAAATGCCTCTGTGTTTAGGGACTTATGAATGCCCATGTGTTTGAGGACTTTTTTATAGAGATGCTTCTGTGTTTAGGGACTTATGAATGCCCTGGTGTTCGAGGACTTTAATTATTGGGGTAAGAGTAATGGGCTTTTTTGTGTGTGAAATATTTATGAGCCCATTTACCCAATATTTGTGTGTGTGTTTGGTTAGGCCAAAGAGATGTATGTGTTAGTGAGATAAAAATTGGCCTAACCTTTAAGTGTGTTTTTTGAGGAGACTTTGTGGATTTGGGCCTTCCCAATTTTGGCCCCTAACACAAGCTATTCTTGATTGAATTTGAGAGAGAAAATAACTACCGATTGTTATTTCTGAAGAGAGAAACACGTGTACAGTGTTTCTATGTCCGGAGACAAGATTGAAAGAGAAAATAACACTAAAAGAGTGTTCTTTTGTCCGGAAACAAGATCGAAACAAAGAAAATTATGAAGAACGAGTAAGAACTCGTGATGAACAAGATGAAATCGCGGAGATTTTAGAAAAAAAAAACACGGAACTTTGAGAGAATAAGCACGGAGCTTGATTTTTTATACGGAGCAAGTTTGTGCCGTGTTGAAGCCTGTTCAAAGCATTGGGGTTGATCCCTTTATATAGGGGGCGGCATGGGCCTTGAATCTTGATGGGCTTGACAGTCTTTGACCAAGATTCAACTTCTTCAGGAGATGACAACTTCAAGAGAGAAAATGCCTCCTTATTTGATAACTTCTACAATTTTACTGAAAGGGCATCTAAACTACTCTGAGACGCCATCCTCCTCCTAGAAATCACGTTGAGCTCTTCCTTGACATATATTTGGCGACCTCCTCCTCTCCTTGGTGCAATTCAGCATGTCTCTGTTGCCTCCTCCAAGGCTGAATCAACTAATTTGACTAAGAGATGGCCTCCGAATGTCAAGATTTGGAATCTTAACATCAAAGCCACAAAATTTACTATACTTAATCATATTAAGCTCATCAAATCATAAAAATAACATTCAACTAAGAAAATGGCAAAAATCGGGGGTGGAAAAGCCACTTGTCCTTAATTGAAAAGAGTGTAAAAGTTATCACCGACACTTGAAATGGTTCAAACCTGACATGTAGCCATAATATCATGTATCTAAGGTGATGGCACTTGCTTAGTTCGAAATCCATGCTCATATCATCTTAAACCGACCACTTGTCCTTAATTGAAAACCGAGACAAAGTTTTTCGACTGTGTCAGAATGAGATGAAATTTTACCAAGATGTGTGGCATGGCTCAAGGATCATCATGGTATGCTTCTTGTTAAAATTGCACCTCTCTACCCATCTTAATTGATCAATTTTGCCATTTTGTCCTCAATTGAACAAAATGCAAAAGTTGTAGTTTTGCCTCCTAGGAGATGGGAACTGGCTAGGCGATTTCACTGCTATGTCAGGTCGAAAATATTAAGGAGGTGTGAGCCTTGAAATCTCACTCCTCTCTTACATAGATAAATAATTTGCTTGCTGACAAACTTTAACTCACTTACTACTTTAATGCAAGAAAAAGGAGACGGTTTCCTGAAACAGGGCGACCCCTCCTGAGACATAGGAGACGGCTTGTGTGTGTTTAGTGTATGAGATGTCTCCCATCTCATGGTAACATGGCATACAACTTCTCTTTTTGTTGTTTGCCTCCTCTCCTGCTAACAGCTTCATTAAAAGGAATCACCTCTTAATGATTTTTCTGCCACTTCCTTATTATTGGATAGCATTTATGGAGAAAATAATAATAATTATTTCAAAAATAATTATTATTTATTAATAATTTTCGGCATAATTAATTATTTACAAGAATTTCGTAATTTAATTGGAACTAGGGTGGTGTAGAAATTAAGTTTCATCAGGATTTGTAATCAAATCTTGAGCACTCATCTTGATATTATTCATGTGAAAACCAATTTACCCTCAATTGTAAATTGAGGTATAAATAGAATCCACAATGATTCCCAGCTTTTCCAGTGAATACGGCGCCTATTACCTGCATCCCCACCAAAACTTGGCAATAAAGAAATTCAATTTGTGCACAAAAGAGTTGAGGAAAAGGAATACGCTCATCAGATATACCGGAATTGCTTGGGCAACCGCCTAGATCATGATTGCTTTCCCTGCTCTCCAAAATAGTTTTGAGTTCCGTCTATTAATTCGCCTCTGTAGCCGATCTTTGAGAAATTGGAATTCCTTTGTTTTTGATTTTCCAATCAGAATAGGGAGACACAAGTAGTTATCTCTATCCAAAACATGTACACCAAGAAAACTCATAATAGCATTTTTATTAGACAGATAAGTATTTGCACTAAACTGAATAGAGGATTTGCCAATGTGACCCGAGGCAGCCTCAAAATCGTGCAACAAGGACATCACCACTCACATTCCACTCTACAAGTCTTCAAAAACAAAATGATGTCATCCGCAAAAATAAATTTTAGATGTTTGGAGCCAACCTAGAAACCGAAATTCCATGAATAAGCCCTACTTCATTAACTGATGAGATCATTCGGGAAAGACCCTCCATACAAAGCAAAAATAGAGATGAGGACAGAGGGTCCCCTTGGCGGATACCCCCGAGTAGGCCTGATATGCCCGCATTGCTTGTCATTTACAATCACCGAGTAGGACCCCGTTCTCGGACATATCATAACAAGTGAAATCCATTTTGGGGAAACCCATCGCTCGCATTGTCTCCTCCAAAATATCCCATTCAACCCGATTGTAAGCCTTACTGAGATCAAGCTTCAAGGCCATATGAGACTAACAGCCAACTCTCTTATTTTGCATGAAATGTATTGTTTCGAAAGCTATCATCGCATTGATTTTCCCCAATAATTTACGGGAGAATCACCTTCAAGCGATTGGCAACAGCTTTCGAAATGATTTTAAAAATCACATTAAATAAGATGATTGGACAATAATCTTTAACCGACTTCAAGTACTCAATTTTCGGGATTAGGCCAATGTTAGTGTGATTAACATCAGGCAAAGGCAAACCTTTATTAAAAAAATCAAGAGCAAAAGTAATCACATCATGGCCATCTATATGCCAGCAACTTGTGAAAAAAGAATGGGACATACCATCTAGGCCCAGGGACAGATCTGCTGTGGGGGCACTGGGGGCACGTGCCCCCACTCAGATCCTAGAAGTCCATTTTATATATTTAAAAAATTATGAACTTTCCAATTGTGCCCCCACAGAGATATGATAAAAAGACCTTTATATGCATAGTGATTAGTGCATTCAAAACCCACATGTAGAGAATTCAACTAGACCCAATTTTATACTATTAAATAAATTTTCTTTGGGTCCCACTCACCACATCTTTTTACTCATAACTCATTTAGTATTTTTTTTTAAATCCTTTTAAGCCCCACTTCTTCACCCAACAATAATTCTTCCCCGTCCCCACTCACCCCTTTCTCTCCACTTTTTCTTTCCTTGAATAAATCCCTAGTATTTATAGCAGAGAGGAGAGGATAAGGCAACAAATAACAAAAGCAACAAATAGTAATTTACCTAGGACTAAGGAGAAGGTGAAACAACTTTTCATTTCATCTAAATATTTTAAGTAACTATCAAATTTATTCAATTATTTGTTTTATTATAATTTTATAATAATTTAATTTAGAGTTATTGAATAATTTGATTGTATAGTAATATTGCTTTATGCATTTATCATTTGTTTAAATTAAAAGAAATTGTTATATTTTCTTTAATTATTTGTAACTATGATGTTAATTTGTTTAGTAGAAAATTAAAATTCTAAATGTAGAATATGCAATTAGTTATTTAAAATTTTTTATTATAGTTGCATTTGGGTATGTATGAACTTCTATGAAGTTATACTTAAACTTATATAAATATTTTATTTAATTTAAATAGTTATGAAGAAATACCTTATACAACGGTTTCAAAGTATGAAAACTCGTAGCGAATTATTGAAATATATTTTCATTAATGTAGAATTTGCGCACATAAATTAAAATACTTTACATTTTTTTATATAAATTTAACCATATGTATTAGTGTGCCCCCACTGGTTAGTATTCCTGGATCCACCCCTGTCTAGGCCTGTGCCTTAGCAATCGACATTTGAAAAGCTGCATGGTTGATCTCTATGGTTGTAAATTAGCATCCAATTGAGCCCTCATGTCATCATCCAATCGTCAAGTCACCAAATTAAGTACATTTCGAATGGCCGAAGAACTAGGATTAGCCGAAATGAAAATGTCCCTATAATACTCGAAGATGACCTCCTTAATTCTATCCGGGTCAATTCGAAAATTACCAGTACTATCTTAGATACACGTAATGACGTTTTTTCGCTTACGAGAAGAAGCTACCGAATGAAAATACTTTGTACTTCGATCTCCCTCTTTCAGCCAATGTACTCTGGAATGAAGCCGCCATAAAATCTCTTCTTGTTTGAGCAAATTATCGAGCTCCATTTTACACTTCTCAAATTGGACTTGATTACCCGATGCTCCCTGACTAAATAAATGTTCAAACTATTTCCTTTTAGCAGAAATATTAAACTGGACATTACCGAACTCGGCTCCATTCCAACGATCAAGAACAATACCACATGCCGCAATTTTGCCTACAATCCCATTACACTCCGCTATCCAAGCCTCCTTAACAACCTTAGCAAAATCCTTGTGTGAAGTCCACATACTTTCGAACCTAAAATTTCTCTTCTTTGGAGGTTGCACCTGATTTTGATTCGTAATAGAAATCAAGAGAGGCAAATTGATACGAATCTAGTTGTATTAGATTCAAATCCAACCTTTGAATATCCACCAAAGTCGACTTGAACTTCTTCAACTCCTAGACTTGTATGTCGATGATCTTCACAAAGCTATCCCTCCTCTTTCGTCGGCCTTAAGCACTCAATTAGATCTGCAATTGAATTCTCAAGATCACAAGATTCACAAACAACTAAGTTATCTCAACCTAATTGCTTGCTAGGACTCTACAAGATGAAGAACCCTAAGTTTGCTCAAACTAGAACAATGAAGCTAAGATAATCAATTTGGGAAAATAATCCTCAACTTTATTAATCAACTCAACTTATACAAGAGATATTGGTGGCCTTATATAGTGATAGGGTCAACCAAAATCCTAAAATAAATCCTAATTTTCGTCCAAATATAAGGGCTAGGGAAAAACTAGTCCTTGCCCAACTAGGAAAAGGAAATAAAGACATAATTAAACAAGGATTGGACTTAGTCAACCAAGGCCCAATCCAAATAAGGTCCAAACTTAAAAATTAAGCTAATCTAAGATAGAATTAAGCCCAAACAAAGATAACTAATGATAATGGGCTCATGCCATGATGTCAATCCGGCCATCTAGAATCAATAGCAAGCAATGTGATGAACTTGTAATTGATTTGTAATTTCTTGCCCAAATCATCACCAAAGCTCTTCAATTGAACTTCAATGGTCTTCAAGTCTTCAAGATGAGTTCGAACAAGGCCCATGAGTGCATCCTTGAATCTTTTAGCTCTTGCTCTTGTCATCGAACCTAATGGCATCTTCAAAGGATCAAATGGCATCTTAATGGCATCTTCTTGGTGAATTACGATTCCATCCCTGCTCCTTTAAGCTTGTCCATGCTTCCTTGCAGTCCTTGATCATCCTTTCCATGC